>UESW01004913.1:459146-493841 GCA_900491605.1 Calamus simplicifolius | reverse complement strand
TATATTAATCTTAATTAATTTTATATAACAAAATATTAAAAAATGAATTATTTTTAAAATATAATAAACAAATTATGATAATTGAAAATTTAAGAATCAAAAAAAAATTGAATAAATGTTTAAAGATTAAAAATATATTTTAATCTTAAAAAAAAAATAGTATCTTCTACTTATATATAAATACTTTGATTTTGGGGTATTTTGTATTATTTTAAATTTTTTTAATAGATTTGATTTAGTATATCAATTTGATTTAGGGGTATTTGAAAATTTGATGTCATATGACTGGTAATCTGTTTGTCATACCAAACACAGTAATCAATATTATTGTAACATTACATGTATATACCAAACACAATAATCAACATTACTGGCAATCCATCCAGTGGTAATCTATCTTGTAGGTAATCCATATTATCATTTAGGATTGTTGGCAATGCACCAAACGCAACCTTAGTATTATTGCCTTTATCAAGGAAGAAGAATTTTTAGTTTTAATTTTTATGTATTCCTTCGGATGCTAGGAAATAAAATGTTTATGCATGTTTAATTTTTATCAAATCTCTTCAAGTGAAAATAATTTTTGACTGATCTATTCTTTAAAAGGAACGAGCTGTGATCTACAGGTACGGATCGTACTCTAATTAAGATAAATCATATCTTAATTATTTTTTTTGCCAATTATCTATTTATTTAAATTTTTAATTACATAAATTTATTTCAAAATAATCACTCAAAGTTCCTGTGGATTCGATCCCTTACTCTCGCTACTCTATCTAAGATCAGGGAAATTAAGGTATTTTAATCGTTGCGCTATGACACACATCAAATTTTAGCACCATTGCAATGGACTTAAGTGTAATTATTTTAAAAAAGATTAAAAATTTAAAATTAAAATTTTAAAATTTTAAAAATTTTAAAAATTTTAAAAAATTATCATGAATTTTCTCTTATTTTTATTCTTATATTAATTTTGGAATAGTTGTCACTTTTTTTATTTTATACTTTTTTAGTTATCTTATTGTTAAATTTTCTTATTTTTTTACATAAAAAATTACTTTTCTTCTTATCACAAATATACTTTTAACCTAATCAACTTTTTTTTTAATTAATGTACCTTAAAGAGCCTAAAAGAAAATCCTCAGACACTCTCCATAAAACATAATTAATTTACTAATAATAATAATAATATATTATTTTTTTTATGCTTAGATTGACTTAGGTAAATTTATTTTCTGCAAAACTTAAAATTTTTTCATTGGCATCTCATTAATTTATTAGGAAATTAGAAACTTAATCATAAACATCTTAAAAAAGTAAGTAATTAGATTAATTTTATTTTATAATTTCAAGAGCTGAACATCAACTTGTTGCATAGCATTTTCATAATTAATTTTAAGGGCACAAACCCCTAATCAATATAAGGTAGGGAGTTGATCATCCTTCCTTGGCCCATAAACCACATCCTTCATTTTATATTAACCTAAGCCTTTAACTCTAAAATTAACTAGACATCAGCCCCTAAGGGACCGAGCTCAATAGGACAAGGCATCCGAAAGAGTTCGGCCGAGTCGGGATTGACTGCTTAACTGGTGTCTAGAAAAGAAAAGAAAAATGGTTACTTAATTGGTTCCATTCACTTACCTAGTAAGCAATAGGGGGACCCCCACTGATCTTACCTTTAACTGGCTAGTTGATCAGCTAATTTTTGACTTGAAGGGCTCTAAGACAGTCTTAAAAGTTAGGAGCTGTCTAGATATAGGTTAAACCTAGAGTAGAGAGTCTAATCTTTGTTAACTTGATTGCTAATAATTATTAAATATAATTAAATTATTCTTTATTAGTTCAAGGAATCTCTTAGGATACTTCTTTTAGAATCTTCTCCTTTCTCTTTCATTACTTTAATTTAATATAAAAAACTAAATTATTGTTTGCTTTAGAGTGCATTGGTAGTGCGTATGCTTGGTCGCCGATCGTTACAACCCAACCTTATACCCTTAGATCCTGGGATAGAAAGAACTTTTAAAGCAAATAGACTAAGAATTATGGACCCTAATAACGAAAATGATCCATCACGATAGTTAAAGGAGTATTTCACTCCTTCAAAGTATACATACTCTCCCTGCATTCAAGTGCCTCCTGTAGAGGTTGTCCAATATGAAATTAAACCGAGTGTAATCCAAATGTTACCATCTTTCTATGAACTTGCAAATGTGGATCCCTACAAACACTTAGATGAATTCTTGGAAATTTTATCAACTATCAAGATTCAAAATTTCTTCAATGATGCACTTAGGCTTAAGTTATTTTTTCCTAAAAGATAGAGCCAAGTATTGGTTAAATTCACTAGACACTATTATAATTTCAGCTTAGGACCATCTTCATAAAGAGTTTCTTAAGAAATACATTCCTATAGGAAAAATAAATTAAATGAGAAAAGTCATAATAAGTGTTTTTCAGACAGATGGAGAGATATTTCACGAGACATGGAAGAGATTAAAAGAACTGATTAAAAAATGTCCATATCATGCCATACCCAAATGGCAACTGGTTCAGTGCTTTTATGATGGTTTGTCAGAAAAGCATCGGCAAACGATTGATGCTTCATGTGGTAGGACATTTATGTTGAAGAATGAACATGAGCTTGGCACTCTTTGAGACATTGAGTGACAATTTATTATATCACATATCAGTTGCTTGTAGAGACCCTCCCATAGGACCTAAAAGAGGTGAAATATATGAAATAGGTCATTCTACAGATATCTATACTAAGGTAGATGAATTATCCCAGATACTTGACCAAATTCTACAAGTTAGAAACACCTCTTTCCCATCTACTCAATTACATGAGGTTTGTATAATTTGTTCGAGTCCGACCCATTCTATAGGTGAATGTCCAGCTGCATACCAATTTTTTGAGCTTGTTCAAGAGCAAGCCCACCAAGCCCAAACTCGATGGCTCCTAGACCATGAAATGATCCATATTCAAATACTTACAATCCTAACTAGGAAAATCATCCAAATTTTTCTTGGAAACATCAATCTGTAACCAATTCAACATCAATCAAACCTAATTATCAGAAAACCAATTTTAAAAGCATGCAATATTCACATACCCAAACATCCCACAACCTCCGCTGAATAATCATCCTACTTTCGAAGACAAGGTGTTACAAGCATTGAAAGGGCTAGAAATGAATACTCAAATCCTTCACTTTAACATACAATCTATTACAAAACTAGAACTCAGATAGGTCAATTAGCCACAGCATTCAGTAGAAGGGAGAAGGGTAGGTTACCTAGTCAGCCTATCGATAACCCGAAAGGATAATTCATGGTTGAGGATTCTAATAGTCTTGACAAATTCTCAGAACATGCTAAATCAGTCATGACTCTAAGAAGTGAAAAAATGTTGAACCCACATGAACCAACCCAGAATTAGAAGTGGCTAAACCAGAAAAAGAGAAGAAATAAAGAAGAAAAGAAATTCAATGATCAAGCAATCACACCTAAAGCCCCATTTCCTAGTACTTTAGAATCTCCTTTGCCTTTAGACAAGAAGAATATAAAAAATGAATGAGATACTTGAGTTATTTAAGCAAGTCCATATAAACTTACCTCTTCTTGATGTTATCAATCAAGTTCCAACTTATGGCAAATTTTTGAAGGACTTATGCACACAAAAATGGAAAGCCAAGACACAAATACCAAAAAAGATCTAGTTGACTAAGCAAGTCAGCTCAGTTGTTCAGCAAATAACCCCATCCAAACTAAAGATCCTAGTACCCCGATTATATCAAGTGTCATAGGGAACTTTACAATCAAGAAAGGATTATTAGATTTGGATGCAAGTGTAAACCTTCTCCCAAGTTCAGTGTATGAGTTATTCGAATTTGGAGAGTTGAAGCCCACGACGGTAACACTACAATTGGCAGATAGATCAGTCAAAGTACCTCGAGGAATATTGGAAGATGTATTAGTAAAGGTAATGAGTTCTACTTTCCTGTTGACTTTCCTGTGTTAGTATGGAATCAAGCGGTAATCATAACCAAATTCCCATCATTCTTGGAAGACCTTTTTTGGATACTGCTAATGCATGTATAAATTATAGAACGGGGTTATGGATGTATCTTTTGGAAACAAGAAGATGAGACTTGATATTTACAATGCTTCCCAAGGACCACCTGTGTATGATTTAAATGAAATAAACATGATAGAGGAAGTTATAGATAAAAAATTCTAAAGTTTGCTTGATTTAGATCCTTTACAAACATGTCTTACACATTTTGGAATAGATGACTTTGATATTGATAAGTATACCAAGAGATAAACATGTTATTAGAACCACCTAAGTTTGAAACCATGCCTCATTGGACTATAAAATATAAAACATTTCCAACTAAACCAAGCCCTTTAATACCATCCTTGGAAGTACCACCCTAACTAGAATTGAAACTTCTTCCTGCTGAATTAAATATTCATTCCTTGGACCCAATGATATCCTTCGATAATCATTGCATATACCCTAACTTCTGAGCAGGAAGATAAATTGATAGATGTACTTAAAGAACATAAAGAGGCAATTGGATGGACAATAGCTGATCTAAGTAGTAAAATGCTTGATGTTAGTATCATTTATCTAATTTTGGATAGTCAATGGGTCAGTCCAATCTAGTGTCCCTAAAAAGTTAAGAATTACCATAATTGAAAATGAAAAGGAAGAATTAATTCCTACTCGTACATCAACTAGTTAGAGAGTGTGTATAGATTATCGAAAGTTGAATGTTGTGACTAGAAAAGATCACTTTCCTTTGCCTTTTATCGTTCAAATTCTAAAATGGCTAGTGGGGCAAAGTTTCTTTTATTTTTTAGATGGATATTCAGGATACAATCAGGGCCCATATGTCCTACAGATCAAGAAAAGACCACCTTCACCTATCCCTTTGGAACATTTGCCTTTAGATGCATGCCATTTGGTCTCTGTAATGCACCAGCCACTTTTCAACGTGTATGTTGGCCATATTTTCTGATATGATTGGTTAATTTTTAGAAGTATTTATGGATGATTTTTTAGTTTTTGGTGCTTCATTTGATAGCTATCTCCAGAACTTGACTAAGGTACTGAAACAATATATAGAAATGAATTTAGTCCTAAGTTGGGAGAAGAGCTATTTTATGGTTCGTGAGGGAATTGTGCTCGGCACATTGTTTCAGAGCGAGGTATTGAGGTTGATAAAGCTAAGGTTAAATTGATCTCAAATCAGCCATCCCCAACCTCAGTTAAACAAGTATGATCTTTCCTTGGCCATGCTGGTTTTTATAGACACTTCATAAGGATTTCAGTAAAATTTCTCGACCCTTATGTAATTTTGCTGATAAAGATAGTTCTTTTAATTTTGATGAAGATTATTTAACAGCCTATAACATCCTTTGAAACTGCTTTGACCACTGCACCAATTATAAAGCCCCCATATTGAACCATACCCTTCGAAATCATGTGTGATGCTTCTGATTATGCTATAGGGACAGTTCTAGGATAGAAACTCAATCAAAAATCCCATGTAATTTATTATACTAACAAAACTCTTTCAGATGCACAATAAACTATACTACCACTGAAAAAGAATTACTAGTAGTTGTGTTTGCCTAAAAAAATTTAGATCATATCTGTTAGGGTCTAAGGTTTTAGTTTACTTTGATCATGCAGCATTGAGGCTTCTGTTATCAAAGAAGGATACAAAACCCAGACTAATTAGATGGATCCTTCTACTACAAAAATTTGACCTAGAAATCTTAGATAAGAAGGGTTCTAAAAATATGGTAGTAGATCATATCTCTAAGATCTTGGTGGAATACAATAAAGAAATAATTAGAGATAGGTTTTCTGATGAGCAAATTTTCTCAATTTTCCATAGCAGTCTTCCCTGGTTTGCCCACATTATGAATTGTTTGGTAATAGAAAAGTCCAGTCTCACTGGACAAAACAAGAAAAAGATAGATTTTTCTCATAAATTAAATATTACTTCTGAAAGATCCTGAATTATTTAAGTACTGTCTAGATCAGGTAATTAGGCGATGTGTCTCTGAGAGTGAATTCAAAAGCATACTTAACTTTTGTCATTCTCTTGCCTATGAGGGACATTTTAGTGAAAGAAAAACTGTAGCAAAGGTACTACAAAGTGGGTTTTATTGGCCAGTCTTTTTAAAGTTGCACATGAATTTGGCCATAATTGCCTCCAATGTCAACAAATAGAAAATATTTCTTGAAAATATATGATGCCCCTAAACCCTATCTTGGTTGTAGAAATTTTTGATGTATGTGGTATTGATTTCATGGGCATATTTCCTTCCTCTTTTGGATTTTAATACATTCTAGTGGCAGTTGATTATGTATCAAAATGGATTGAAGCCATGGCAACTCAAACCAATAACTATAAAGTTGTATTCAAGTTTATTTAGCGTAACATCCTTAGCCGTTTTGGATGCCCAAGGGCTATAATTAGTCATAGGGATACACATTTCATGAATAGACACTTTGAAAGATTAATGAGAAAATATGAAATTACTCATAAGGTTGCTACACCTTACCATCCCCAAACTAGGCCAAGTTGAAATACCAAATAGAGAAATTAAACATATTCTTGAGAAAATGGTGAGACCTAATAGGAAAGATTGATTAGAACATTTGGATGATGCATTATGGACTTGTCGTACTGCATTTTAAAACTCCCATAGGAATGTCTCCTTACCGGCTCGTATTTGGAAAGGCCTGCCATTTACTTATAGAATTGGAACACCATGCATTTTGGGCCATCAAGCAATTTAATTGTGATATGAAGAATGCAGGTAACACTAGGAAACTTTAATTAAATGAGTTAGAAGAGATACGAAATGATGCATACGAGAGTTAAAAAATTTATAAAGAATGAACCAACGCATATCATGACAAATTTATTAATAGAAAAAACTTTGAACCAAATCAAAACATATGGCTCTACAATTCAAGATTACATATTTTTCCTAAAAAACTTCGTTCATGATGGAATGGACCTTTTATAGTAACTCAAATATTTTCTCATGGAGCCATAAAACTTAAAGACCCCAAGCAGGGAATATATTCAAAGTAAATGGCCAACATTTGAAACCATATATAAAAGAAATTAATGAGGAGAAGTTGTTGAATCAATTGATCTTATGAACCCAACACTATCATAATGAGTAAGCATAGTCTGGCTGAAAACTTTAAACTTAGCGCTCTTGGAAGGCAACCTAGTTTATCAGTTTTATTTTTAACTTTCTGTTTTCTTAGTATGATCAGAGAAGAGCAACATAAGTAGATTGAAAGAAGTATGGCAACAATGAAACTCCAACCTTCAAATACTTAATCAGGTAGTATCTTTGCTTAAAATTAATTTTTCTTCCATTAGGAACAATGAAAATTAGGTTGGGGGGGGGGAGAATAAATAAATCCTCGAAAACTATAATCAGTTTTTGTGTACCAAATTTTATCTCGATTTGAAGTTAATCAAGCATTCTAATCAATGAATGATTAACTATTAGATTATTTTAGAGATACTGAGAAATAAATTATTAAGAAAACCTAATAATAGATAGGGTTTAGCCTAGATAAAATTTTTAGAATAATTTTAGACCCTTTTGACCATTGATCTTAATAGTACAATCTACTTAATAAGGGTATGGGTGAAAATATTCTTAAAAAAAAGAAAAAAAAAAAAAAAATAAAAAAAGAAAAAAAGTCTCTCTTAAAGTTAATAAATCAGGTTCTTAGTATCTTTCACTAAGTAACCGGGTCCCGTTACCTAAGCAAGTGATGTTGTTCGCGTAAAAAGATGAAAATATGAAAGAACCTAAGTAGATTCAGTCCTAACTGAAGCCTTTTTGACTCAAGTCAGTAAGTTCGAGGGGTTTTTTACACCTAATGCTCTAAAACCAATTGGTTTGGGAGCCATTAGCTTAAAGTTCGCTACAAGGGTTAATTAGAAAGCAAGGGGTTAGAACATTGCACTGACTTTACACATAAATAAATAAATAAGAGGACTAAATTATAAGAAGACACTACACCCAACCCAAATTAAGTTAGAAGACCTAAACAGAGAAGTAAAAAGTTGAAGGAAGACTTTTATAAATTCTTATGGACTGCACTCTATCATTAAATGGGTAAACTTGATAATCCGATGAAGCACCTCCATTATGATCTAACAAGGAATCTTTTGATTTTAGAATTGTAAGATAACTATCAATTCTTGGACTAGCTTGTATATATTTCTAGATTCTTTATTTACTCGAGGATGAGTAAGATTCAAGTTAGGGGGAGTGATAAACACATAAATAATCATCATAAACCTATTAATTAATAGGTCAAATTATCTTTATTATTGAATATTTGATTACTTTATATCATATTTTTAGGTAAAGTCCTATCAACTTAAAGAGCTCGATTTTAGGAGTCTAACGACGCAAACGACATTCAAATCAGACTTAAAATAAGCTCAAAATTGAATTTACAAGGATTTATCTTTATGTGCACGCATCTCAAAGCAAACTCGACAAACCAATTGCCGAGTTCATCATATTTTCACATGATTTTTCCTTATTCTCGCCCGATTCCTCTTCTCCTCCAATTCCTCTGTCCCACCACTAATTGAGAAATAAATTGGATTAAAAATTCTCAAATTGGAAGTGTAAACTTTAGATGGAAGGAAAAATTGATCCCATCCGCGATCTCTCCGCATGCGCATCATCTATGCATCCGAGCATCTAATATGGAAACAGGGGATCTGCATCTTCTCCGCGTCTAGGCCTCTACAAATAGCAGCGAATAGAGAGGCAAGGGGAGGTTCGGAGGAGTCCGTGGGTGCTCGAAGGCATTCGTGAAGGAATCCAGAGGTGTTCGTGGCTCAAAGGAGGCATTCACTGAGGCTGGAGGTATTCATAAGGAAGAATAGAGAGCCCGGTTTGATTCAGTCTGGTTTGGTTCAGTTTGGTTCGGTTCAGCCTGTCTTCGGTTTGGCTCAAGGAGAATCCTTAGTGTTGTTGCCTTCGTCAGGGAAGAAGAATTTTTAGTTTTAATTTTATGTATTCCTTCGGATGCTAGGAAATAAAATGTTTATGCATGTTTAATTCTTATTGAATCTCTTCAAGTGGAAATAATTTTTGACTGATCTATTGTTTAAAAGGGATGAGCCGTGATCTATGGGTATGGGCCATACTTTAATTAATATAGATTATATCTTAATTATTTTCTCTACCAATTATCTTTATTTAAATTTTTAATTGCATAAATTTATTTCAAAATAATCACTCAAAGTCCTTGTGGATTCGATCCCTTATTCTTGCTACTCTATCTAAGATCAGTGAAATTAAGGTGCTTTAATCATTACGCTACGACACACATCACTTGGTGAAATTTATTAATGAGTGATTGTGTGGATTCAGAATCAATTAAAACATATGTATCATAATTACAAATGGATAATATACCCGTCACAGCTTCTGAATTGATCTGAGCCTCCTACTTGGTCATCGCAAACTCTAGCTTCAGCCTTGAAACACTAGGGATCGTCCCCTGCTGACTGGCAGCAGATCTCAACTAACTAACTAGAGTTGGATCACTGGTATCTCTTCTCCTGACTGACTGCCCTCTAGGTGTAGCTGATCCTTGAGGATGTTCACTGCCCTGCACTCTCCTAGGGCAATATCTCTTCAAATGATCTAACTAACCATAAATATAGCATCCCCTATTACCACTCTTGCATTCCCAAGAGTGCATCCTCCCACAGACACTACATTGAGGTGTAGCTCTCCCACTACCAAAGGACCGGCTCTGATTCCTTATCTCTCCTGCCACTCTATTACTAGCTACCTAAGGCATCCCTCCATATACTAATTTCCTTTGGACTAGGCTGGACATTGACATGGATGCTGATCCTCTATCCATATATACAGGAGCTCTATAATTGGAACCAAACTATCCTGCCCTCTGAGATCTCTTAAACTGCTGAGTTCATCTTACACCTGAAGAAAAACTAGGTGCACTCCTTTTTGGCCTCTCTTGCTTCCTATTGAGGAATTCCTTTTCTATCTCCTTTGCTCTGAGTTCCCCCTGCACCAACTCAAAATAACTATTTTAACATTGCATACCGATCTTAGCCTTGATTTAGAGATTCAACCCATCTTGAAATATTCTACACTTCTCCCTCTTATCAACTATCAAGGCTTCAGCAAAGTGGGACAACTCAATGAAGATGGCCTTATACTCAGCTACAGACATTTCTCTAGGTTAAATTAAGGAATCCCCTCCTTTTATGATCTCTACACACCTCTGAGTAATATTGCTAAAAGAACTCCTTCTTGAAATCCTCCTAGGTCACTTTTACCCATTGTGGCTGCCTACTTAGCTTTTTCTCCTCAGAGCACTTCATCACTTCAAAGACCCTCTTTATAGGGTTAGTGGACCCCTAGAACTCTAGAGCTTCCAACTTTCTAGATCTTTCTACATTCCTCTCTGCTTCAAGATTTCTAAACTGAAGACTGGAAGTAGAAGTAACTGCTGCTGCCACTACTTGAGTAATCATCCCCATCAAGTTTGGCATACTCTACCTCTAAGCCTGAGCTTGGGATGGGTCCACTAGCATAGGGTAGCTGAATGTGAATGAGAGTCATGCGTATGCTCCTGAGATACCTCCACCTCTATACCATCAGATGGTGGATCATTGGAAGATGCTCTACTAGGTTGGCCTTCCCTACTTAACTTTCTGGTCTACTCTAACCTCTACCTCTACCTCTCCTTGAGACCCTTCAGGTCTGAGTACAAACCATCTTACAAACATAATTCATTTGATCAGATTCATCATTCAAAATATACTCAATTATGTTAGACCCATGCTTATGCCACTAAGGCCTAATAACATAGGTTCTGATACCAAAACTTTTGGGACCCTTCTCCGACACATGCCTACTTATAGTAATTGGGTAGAGTTCTACTAGTATTTATGTTAATCACTATAATGCTCAAGTGAACCCTATCCAATTGCTATAAGTTACATGCACAATTTCTCATCATGTTTAAAACATGGAAGTTTAAACTCCATTCACAATCCTATTGTAAAGATCATACTCACAATCATTCTACAATAACGTCCCTTCACTTCCAGTTCAAGTTTAAAATACATCAAAGTGTTACAATTTTACACATACATACATAGCTATATCGAATACTACCCTTAATATACAAAATCATGCCACATAGTCCCAACCTGCTAAAATGCTGAATGCTCAAAACCCAACCTTCTAGCCTGCAATTAGTTATCGCTGATCTGAAATATAAAAATTTCAATGATAGAGGGGTGAGACCTAAGTCTCAGTGACTGGATAGCCATCTAACAATAGGAAAACTGAGAACCACATCATAAAGTAAATATAAACTTTTATATGAGATAAGATAACTTAGAAGTTAGCTTATGCTTCCAATAATACAACTCAAATAAAGAAATGCTACTTTTACAAAATCTCATGATACTAGGCTATGTGTGCTACTATTGAGGTATCTCTCTACAGTCATCTCCTACAAGGGTACTCTCAATGGGTGAGTGTACTAAGTATCGAGGATCCCCGTGCCACATGGCACCCCTCATATGTGCGGTTTACCCTAGGTGTGAGCTTGCCCCTTTTTCCTGGGCCTCATGCTTGTCCCCTCCATGGCCTATATCTCTGTGGCTTCTCAGGCTATATGGTAACCAAGCTCTTTACCAAGTTATGATTCATTACCCCCTCAGGCTGCTTTCGATCTACCCCACTAGGCCGATCTAACTTGTACTCCCCTTGGCCTCGCGATCGAATCGCAAGGAAGTGCCAGCTATAAGTAGTATGCAATGCTCATGTTATAGCACAGTCTATAGGGTGATTAAACCTGTAGGAGGCCTAATGCTTTTATGATGCATGCTTGGAAATACTCAAAATAAGCTTATAACTCAAACATATACTTTCTTTAAAATATTTTTATTCTTGCGTGTCCATGCATTACTTGAAGCATATACCAAAATAAGTCTATAATCCAAACTTAAGTAAGCCATACTTTCTTGGAAACATTGTTATGCATCCATGTCCATGCTTAACTTTGAAATTTAAATCTGAAAGTTAAGTTCCATGCTTTCTTAAACATCTAATTTTACCTTAAAACATAACTTTTCATGAAACTCTATGCTTTGCTTTGAAACATGCTGTATACTCATACTTTTTCTTTAAACTCATACTTTGCTACAAAGTCATATTTTGCTTTAGAACATGCTACAAAGTCATACTTTGCTTTAGAACATGCTGTAAGCTTATGCTTTTCTAAAACTTATGCTTTGCTTCAGAACATGCTATAAACTTATGCTTTTCTTTAAACTCATGCTTTGCTTTATAATATGCTATAAGATACATCATGAACTTGGTTCTCATTTTCCATATTTAACCCGCTTGAGATGCTATACTTAACATAATATACTTTGGTTTGTAGCAAAGCATCCACATGATATCACAAATCAATTTACAAAGCTATATGAGAAACCCACTCACCTTAGGTGCTAGCACACTTCAAATGGCTCCCTTGAACCAAACCTCGACCTTATTCACCACATATGTATTATCAAGGTCACATACACTTAGGGTTTATGAAACTATGCATGCATGCTCTTTACTTCAACATTCTTAGCATGAAACTCTCAAATCCCTCACATGCTCAAGGATTTATAACATATCAGCTACAACCACATTTACTTCCAATCTTAAGATTCTAACACTATTCTTAAGCTTAGGAAGATTAGACTTACCTTGAAGAAAAATGGAATAAATACTTAGCTCCTCTCTTCTCCTAGATTGGTCAAACCACAAAGACTTTCTTCCCTCCTCCTCCTCCTTCTTCCTCTCCTCTTCTTTTCTTTCTTTTCTTCCTCTCCTCTTCTTTCCCACTGCTGAAACCCTTATCCTCCTCTTCCACGGTCAACACCCTTTTCTCCCCTTCTCCCCTCCTTTCTTCTTACGGGTGAATGAATTCAATATAGTTTGTGGGTCTTTAATGTTTTAGAAAAATTCCCATTATACCCTTTCTTCTCTCTCCTTGGCTAGTTTACTGTTCTCTTCCACCTCGTCTCTTTTCTCTTTCCTTTTGTTCTTATGGGTTTGGTTAAAGTTGATTTTAATGCCCCTTGAAAATCCTCATTTATCCCTTTTAAAATTTCGAAGTTACCCTTCCAAAGTCCACATGACACTCTCTCCATCATGATAATTTGCCCTTGAGAAATTTCCAATTTATCATTGGTCAAACCTTCAAATTACTTCAAACCTTTTCCTTTTATACTTTTGGCAAATTTTCAAATAACTTTGAAAACTTTTTCTTTTATGCCGTTGGCTGATTTGTTAAACTACCTTGGCTAAATTTCAAATATGCCCTTGCACTCACACATTTTTTTTGTTTTTATATTACTTAGTGCTAGACATATTCCATCAAATATTTTCTCGTTTTATATTGCTTACATATGAGACACCTCATTTCTACCCGTCGTTATCAGGTTTTCATTCTTGATTTCATCAGGGTTTCATCAAGATTTGCTAGAAAAATAAATTTTTAAACTTCACTTTCTTCACTCTAATTACTCATGCCAAAATGCTAAACTAATAATAAATGCATGCATAAAATAAAATACAAGGCTTTTAAGTTTGGGCTATTACGGTTAGGCCAATACATTCACGCTCAAGATATGTTAGGCTAACACATCCACACGTTAGTTAAAGTAGGGAGCTACGTTGCTCTTTTTTTTGTTTGAAAAGAAATTTGATAGTTAGTAATTAAATTTTCTATACTGATATTCTAGTAGATGTTTTCCTTTTTCTACAATGGCCATATGTTCAAACTAGGGGAATGTTCTTTTTACAGTCCTTTCAATTCGACTGCTTATATAGCTTATCAGGTCTGGCTGTCATGGAATAGGAAGATTTTTTCTGACATGAGTGACCCTCCCCACAAGATTCTCAGGACTGCTTTGTCACTTTCTGCCAAGTACTTTCTCCACCAGCCTCGCATTGATGCTGACAAACCTAGCATCTAGGATTCCCCTGCTGCCCCAGCAGTGCACCGTTGTATGGTATTTGTCTCCTGGGAACCCCCTCCACTAGGATCTGTCAAATCAATTTTGATGGCAGTGTTTAAAATCGTCTGGCTGGGTCGGCTTTTGTGATCTGTGACTCGAGTGGTTCGATGATTGCGGCTGGTGGTTTTGGCTCTCTTGACCTATCAGTTCTGCTCGCTGAGTTATATGCTGCATGGGCTGGTATATCTTATGCTATCCGCACTTTGGGTACTCACTGTTTTATTATTGAGAGGGATTCTACTACAGTGGTGCGCTGGCTCCGGTAGGAAATGGGCGACCCTAAGCCTACTAACCCTTTGTTATGACCTCTTTGCTCCAACAGGCTTATGATGTCCAGGTCCGATATATCTCCTGGGAAGCTAACTCAGCGGCTGATTGGTAGCTGCCCGGGTGGCTCATCATTCTGTTCCTTGGTCCTGAAAACTGGGTGACTTATGTCCTATGGGTTTACTTCAGATCTTGTACTTTGATATATCGGGCTTGACTCATACTAGACTAGTGTGATCGCCCGTTTGTAACCAAAAAAAAAAAAAAAAATTGGTCTCACCAACTATTTATTGAAAGGCATGTATTGCTCACTATGTTGTTGTCCATGTAAAGCATGAAATTGATGCTTACGGTTCTTTCTCGATAATTTAACTAAATCTCGATTGCTTTGCCTTTCAAATTTTTTAAACTACTAATGTATGATATTTTCTCCATAATTTGGTATAATAAGCCTCAGCAATAAGAGCATGCTATGGAAATGTCTTTATACTTGCCTAAATGTTTTGTTTTTTAGTTGGCATATTATGACATGATGCAAAATAAGTGATATGCAACTCATCTTGAGAAAATGGTGGAAAATACCTCCACGTATTCCATTAGAAGAGAAATAGGTAGTGTGATCAACAAAACAAGTTGCTTGTGTCTATTTTTCAAGTGTCTTGTGATCATAAAGTTTATAGAAACTACAAAGGTGAAGATATAATACAAAACTGTCAAGCTTGGCCAATTACCCAAAAATCTAAGTGGATTGGAAAATTCAAACCACAAGCTGAATGATTTCAAATCATCTCGAAATAATTGCCAATCAACTAATAAAATATAGTTAGCGGTAGGATTTGTTTTAAAAAAAATTATAACAGATGTCAAACATTTATTGTTGTGTGTTATTAAATTTATTGTTATGGTTTGCCATGATTACAAAATTTATGATGATTATAGCACATATCTTGGAAGAAGAACGTTACTATTTTTCTTTTTAACGAACCATTATCGAATTCATATTTATTGTGATCCTAAAAGTATGATGACTAAAAAATTCATTGCTGTAAACGAACCATTTTTGAATTCATATTTGTTGTGACCCTAGAAGTATGATGACTAAGAAATTCTTTGCTGGATCTATATTGTAGGACTACAAATAGGAGGTAGTAGGGAACACATCCAGCAGAACCTAGAGGTTTTTAGACTAGCAGTTCTTTAAAAAAATTGTTATGGGCTAGCTAGGTCAGACTACTTGTGTCTCTAATAGTATCATCTTAAACATTAATAACCATATATGATGCTTATGTTTCTTTCAATGCCAAGGCAATGACGACAATAGGAGCAATTGCAATTTCGTGCTAGCACTTCATTAGAATAGGGATTCGGTCCAAATCTTTAATTAGGTAGAAGTTGGACCAATCAACAATCTCCAAGTATGGCTATCATGAGTCCCACCATTATGCTTGTGGCGACAGAGCACATGCCATTGAGATTGATAGCATGTTCTTTGCTTGGGACATGAACCTACTTGAAAGGAATTGTGACATTTGATGTGTTCTGTGGTTCTAGCCTTGACATGCTTCTCACTATTGTAAAATTAATACATTTCAATACCTCCGTGTAATGAATGCAAAGGATCTACAATGCATTCACTTTCTATGAATGCATGCATAGATTTCTTTTTCTTAACGACCTTTTGTTACATAATGTAAAGTTTTAATCTTAAAATTACATGTGTTTCCAATGAACAAAATCAATAGGCATGGATTCTACTGTTGGTGATCTCAAGAATTAACTTTTTCTTATTGTTTTATATTATTCTTTCCTATTGTCTATCTTATTATCTATCGGCAATAGAACTCTAAAATTCAGTTATGTACCATGAATAGTTCAAAAAAAGGGGTGAAACTACGTTATTCATCTCATAAGGGGTGAATGGGGGATGGAGCCATGCCCTAGCTGAGCCTAAGTTTATTCCAATGTTTTGCATACAAGACTAGCTTGGTGAGCATCTTCTTTTTGTTTTGAAACCCAAATCAGCCACATATGCTATCCTTCTTATCATGATAGTGAGCAATTTTCGTATAGATAATCAAACTTGATGTTTTAGGCTATCGACTTTGACAAAATCCAAACTTTAGGCCTTTTCTTTTTTCCTCACCGTGATCGAGGAAGAAGAACCCGAACCACCAATTAGTGGTTCGTTGTTTGAGATTATTCATTGCCATTTTATATTTGAATATTTTGATTGATGAGAGCACATGCCTAGTTTTTGCAGCCAACTTTATTGGCATATACAGTAAGTTCAAAATTAGAGACACAGCTATTATGTAATGTCTAAAATCAAAGACCTTGGTTTTAATTGCTTCAAACTCTTGAGGTTAGTCAAAATGTTTACATGCTTCCCATTTTGACCTTATGATTATTGGTAGAAGGAACATATGAAAACCAAGCAATATTAGTGTGTGAGAAATTTAGAGCTCGACAGATGGCATGTTACTAGAGGTGTGACGGAAAGAACCAGCTCGATATATTGAATTAAAGATTAGAGGTGACAAGGGAGATTGTTACTATATTTTTTGAGCTTCTACTTCCATAATATATTTATCTAAATAAAAACTTACTCTTTTGAAAATAAGGTTAATATCTCAATAATTAATGGTGGTTACATCATGATTATATCAGGAGAATTAAGATTTGGTGAGTGTTCCAGCGAATTGATCTGGACTCTGATATTGCTTTCATTAAAATATGCTGCAACTTCTAATTGGGAGTTGCTATTTGGACTGCAACTTTTGCTTAGTAGCCCCCCTTTTTAAATTTTTTTTTTTAACTTAGTAGCCCCCCCTAATTCCTAAACTACCCCTTCCCTCATTGCCCCCCAAAATTGCTCAGCGCACCACCTTGCCCGACAGCAGTACCGCTCGACTCCTTCCGCTCATCCCCTCACTCCCTTCTCCTTTCCCGGCTCCGGCATCGGCAGGCAGCCTCCCCGGTGAGCTCCTTCCCTAGCACCGATGGGCAGCAGCATCCTCAGCACTTGTCTTCCCTGGCATCGATAGCAGATCCGATGAGTCCCTGTCTCTGCCTCCAACTTCCTCCCTCGCCTCCACCTTCCTTAGTCGACCTCCGCTTCCCTCCCTCACCTCTGCCACCTTCCCACCCTCCCTCAGTCGACCTCCCTGCAAAATTTCTTAATGCTACCTGAGCTCGCTGTTTGGCCTTTTACAGATAGTCTTTGTTCGGCCCGCAAGGCCGAACAAAGAGGCTCTGTTCAGCTTAGAGGTCCGAATAGAAGAAGCCTCTGCTCGGCCTTCTAGGCCGAACATAAAGCTTCTCTATTCGGCCTACTGGGCTGAATAGAAGCAGATTCTGTTTGGCCTAGAGGGCCGAACTGAGAGCTTCTCTGTTCGGCCTGCTGCGCCGAACAACCTCTCTGTTCGGCCAACCAAGACTGAATAGAGAGTTATTTAATAATAAATAAATACTATTAATATTTTAATAATAAGGAGTTATTATTAAAGAGAGTTATTTTAATAATAAATATATATTAATATATTTTATAATAAAGAGTTATTATTAAAGAGAGTTATTTTAATATAAAGAGTTATTAAAAATCTTTTAATATATCATTTAAAATCTTTTTATCAAATGAGTTTATATTATTTTTATTACAATCTTTTTATTAAAAATATCTTTTAAGAAATAATAAATATATCATTCACTATTTGGTTACTATTATTACATTATTTTGATGAAAATCATGGGGACTAATTAAATTTTTTGTTTAATACAAATATTTGCTTTAATACAACAAAAAAATTTAAATCAGCTAAAAACTTATTTTTTAATAGATACTATTATTATTTTTCATTCAAGTGCAATAATTTCTCACCTACTATGCATGCCATCTCTAAATTCAATGATCTCATCTCATATGGCATATGGTAATTAATGCAATATGCAAAGAGTGATGATTAATGCGTCTTAATGTTGCGTATTAATTAATGTTGCAAAGATAGATGATTAATGTGTATTAATTAATTATTAATGCAAAGATAGATGATTAGTCCTCTAGTAGATACATGTATGATTTTACATTTTAATCTTGCGTATTAATGTTGATTAATGCTATGTTTCAGATATGGATGCTGGTCCCTCACGAGTTAGATCCACAGCGTCTGCAAGAGACGTTGTGGCAGGCATGCTGAGCTTGAGGTTCCTGTTACACCATCGCCCCCAGCTGAGATAGTAGACGAGGACATCCTAGCTATGGATATTGATTATGAAGTGGATGGGCCTTGTCCAGGCGGTCTAGAGGATGAGTCTGTCCTTAATTAGTAGTTTTAGGACACATATAGCAGCCTCCATCTAGAGGCAACATGTATTGTTTATTTGTTATTCTGCTGTATTTTTCTTTAATGGATTATTACGATATTGTCAGATAATTTATTCATGTTATCCATTTATATTTTATAGGAACAGACCCCACTGAAGTGCATGAACCATGCTGCCAAGGTAGGTGAGTGGTAGTGGTGGGCATCAGAGCAATCAAATAGAAGATTTAGAGAAATAGTTCAACAGTCAGGTCTGGTTGAAGCAGGCACAATATCAAGTTTTCTCCAATGAGGATCTATGCAGTTGATGGGAATAGGCCGACCTTCCATCCTGTACTGCACAATATCATGAGCGTAGGGTAAACCATGCGTGCATCGAATAGCACATCCACAAACTGATTTATCAATCCCAACTGAATTGGCTCAGTTGGCTTGGGTGAGGATACGATTTAATGCACTTATAAATATGAAACCTCGTAGTTCTTTGAATTCAGCAGACTTAAAGTTATGTTGCATGACCGTCAAACTCTTCTCAAATTAGGCTTTCATGTCATGTGCTGCAACTCAATCAAGCTATAAATTTTGTCCAAGATGACTCAAAAGTCCCTTGGCTTGATCCAAGCTGTCTTTTAAGCCTTGTACGTGCACTTTCAGCCCTAGTAAAGTAAATAAAAATAAATAAAAGTTAGATAACAAATATATAATTAAATTATAAAGTTCTAAAATAAATCAATTTCTTGTGATACCTATTAGTTGTTACATTCCCGTAGTGCCTACGTGCGTCCATTCATGCTGCAACAAATCTTTTCTTGTATTTGCTCAGCCAAGTATCTGATAAATACCGTAAAGCATCTGGATAGATACTAAACTCTCTCTGGAGTGCACTCCAGTGATCGTTATACTCATCTTCTATGCTGGACAACACTAGTATATTCCAACTCATTATAAACTTATCCCATTTCTTCTTCATTTCAAATAATCTTTGCGCTGGGCCAAAACATTCCTACTAATATGCCATCTACATAGCAAATATGTTATCATAGAAAATACCCTATGAATTGCATTCAATAGAGCCAAGTCTATATCTGTAACTATCACCTCAGGTAGACCATCAGCGTTCATGACACTGCACAATCTCTCTAATGGCCATGTATAGTTATCTTTTTGCTCAGAGTTCATGTATACAAAAGCAATAGAAAATATCAGGTCAGTTGATGTCACCCCACAATTTCTAAGAGAAAAAGACGATATCTATTCATCTTGTAAGTGCAATTCATTATCAAAATACAAAGAAATGCACGTAACAAATCTATGCTGCCAGGGTATGCCCAAAATAAGTCACGCATAATATCAGACTTAATACAATTCCTATGCCACTCAATGTATTTATCGTCAGATAATTTACCCAAAAGATGTTGCATCTGAGATCTTTCAGCTTTCTCTACAACCTTACACCTCTGCCATGCATTGTAGATTATCTTCATTATCATAACATTAGGGCATCCCTTTGCTTTAATGTGGATAATATGTCCTTAGGCTGAACCAACTCTTTGACATATCCACTAACATTGCAGTCTCCTACCCCTCGAGATGCTTCACAGTCAGATGATTATGCACACCACAAATGACCATTAACATCCAATCATCTGCAGTGTCCAATTTCTTCCCTCTTAAGGCAAAAGGGCATCCACACTTCTTAGTGCCACTGGCCCTGATCTTTAATCCCTTTTTTATTATACATTTACTTTTACAGGTACCACTCCTCTCATAAGTAAAAATAATTCATGGTTTCTTAACAATGCTACTTGAATCAGAATTTTTAATAATAACGACAAATCCATTCCTCCTCCCAGCTTTTCGACACCAATCATACATTTCTTCTTTACTCTTGAATATCTACAAAATAAATAGTTTAATGTGAGTAGATAATTTACACTTTGCTCAGTCAACTAATAAAATAATTAAAATCAAAATTATCTTACCTCGTAAGTTGTAAATTTATTTGTTTAATCCATCATGCATTCAGAGCCAATCATACTGCATTCGGTTGATGCATCGTCCTACATGATCAAAATATCATTTTAAATCCTAACCTTATCCTAAACTACCGAAGAGGCTCGACCCTGTGTGGCCGAACAAAGGGCTTCTGTTCGACCCTGGTAGGCCGAACAGAGCCCTTCTATTTATCCCTGTGTGGCCGAACAGAGTTTATTTGTTTGGCCACATAGGGCCAAACAACACACGAACTATAAAAAAATTCAAAACAAGTTAAAAAACAACCTTTCCAACCGTAAAACCTTTCCAAATGATTGTTGCTTGTTTATGCTCAATTAAGGGTTGAAATCTCTTCAAACAAGCTTCAAATGGATTGAGGGATTTTGTTTTTACAAAACATGGGAACGGGGAGGTGAGGAAGGGTGGGGGAGGTGAGGAGGGGGCTGTTTTGATCCCAGGGGGGCTACTGAGCAAAGAGGGGCATTTTTGTCAAATTTTTGAGGGGCAAATTGGTTCTTTTTTTGTTAAATGGGGGGGGGGGGAGGGGGGCTACTAAGCAAATGTTACGGTCCAAATATGTTGGCCCAGATGGCAACCCAAGAGAGGGGATGAATTGGGTTCTTAAAAATTTTACACTTAAAACCAATTTCACAAGATAAATGTGCACAAGTGAAGTGATGCAATAAATGATGAACACAAAAAAGAAGAGAGAGAGATAAGTACGACAAACACACAAGGTTTATAGTGGTTCGGTGTTAGCTACACCTACATCCACTCTCAAGCAACTCTTGGGTTCACACTATAATCACCCAGATTATAGCTGAGTTGTTTTGCAAGATCACAACTCAAACTTGTTGTTTTACAATGGGATCACAATGAACCTAGCCGGTTTTTACAGGTTCACCAGCATAAAACCTAACACAAGCTAATCTAAGCTTGCCCCGAGGTCAACTACCTCAACTAATTCAATCCCCCTGATTGAATTAGAAAACAACAATTCAAATATATGTTTACAGCAAATTAAAAGCTCCTCAAATGAGCAAATATGCAATATAAGTAAAATGAGAATAGAAAAGCCTGATTTGAAGATTTTTGAAGTTGAACTTTTCTTCTTTTTCTTCTCTTCTGAATGGACTATCAAAGCTGAACTTAGATTCTTGAAAATGCTCGGTGAGAGAAGGTTGAAAATTTAGGGCTTTTGCTTTTCTTCCTCAAATTGATGGAAATCCTTTGGATTTGATCTTGGAAGGCTTTTGGATTTCTCTTCTATCTCTCAACAACAATTAGGCTTTGACACAAAGAATTTCCTCTTTGGGATTTCTTGATTTCTCTCTTTTTCTTCTCATTTTTCTTCTTTTTGTTTTGAACGGTAACCCCTTTCTATAATTTCTCTTAATCCATGATTTGGTGAAAAAATAGCAGTTGAAATATACTTGGATTAGTTCCTCACGCAAAGAAATAGAGCCATTGAAGAGTAGGTGAAGAAATATGACCGTTGGAGCTGGTTTTGACAAATTTGAAAATCACTCTAACAGTTGGAGTCAGCTCCAACTTTTCAAGGTGTCGGCTCTAAGTCGGGTTTCCAAAATAGTAATAAAAAGTCCATCATGGAGTCGGCTCCGAGATTCTCTAGTGTCGACACATCATGAGCTGGAGTAGCTCTAATCACCTGGGGTGTCAGCTCTAGTAGTATTTCGAAAATGCCGTCTATGTTCTTAGGTTAGAGTCAGCTCTAAATCTCTATGTGTCAGCTCTAAAATCTGAAGCAGAAAACAGTTCTCTGTATCTCAGGTTAGAGTCGGCTCTAACTTTTCAGGTGTCGACTCTAAACCATGCCGAAAGTTTAAACTGTTCTGATATGCTCTGGAGTCGACTCTAATGACTGTAGGTCTCGGCTCTAACTTCTGAACTTTAACATATACCAATAAAAACTGATTCAAACCAATTTTACATAACTTTTGAATATTTAACCTTTCTAATTCCTGAAACACATGTCAATTACATTAGTAACATAAGGAATATAATCATGGCTTTTGTTAATCATCAAAATCAATAAGTGGGTCAACAAAATAGAAATTCCCGTTCTTTCATATTATGGAATGTTGGCAAGTATCCCTCTCTCTTTCCAAAGCTTTGGACATAGCAAGAAAAAAAAAATGGTATGGAAGTGTCGAATTAAGAATCTATTGAGACTTTAAATAAAGGAATAAAAAGCTTGACTTCAAGTCAAAGATTTAAAAAAAGGATCAAGCAAGTATAAAGAAAAAATGTTTATCATTAAGAAATGCACCTGAAGGTCTGCATAATACAATCAGCAACTTTATTCAAAATAATAGAGACATGGCAACTGTGAAATCAACCAACGGATAGAAAATAAGTTCTACAAGATGCAAGTTATTAAATCTCAAGAATATGGCGAAAGATGCTAACATAGGTTTTGCAAAATATATTCAAGTTAATGCATAATATCAAAATATGGAGATATTGACTGCTTGTTGTATTAGGGATCCATAAGCTCAATCTAGACAAATGACTCTTAATCTTATTTTAATGTCAGGCCAATACGTCCACACTCGAGATAGGTAGTGCGATCAATCAAACAAATTACTGGTGTCCATTTTTCATGTGGCTTTTGATCATACGATTTATTTGAGCTACAAATGCAAAGATATAATAGAAACTGTTAGCCTCTTTTTGGATGGAGAGAAAAGTAGGGAGGAAAGAAAACTAGAGGGGAAAATAGGAGAGAAAATGAAGTTTACCTTGTTTAGATGGAGAGAAAAGTAGGGAGGAAAGAAAACTAGAGAGAAAACAGAGGAAAAAAAGCGGTGGGCCCCACATAAAGTGTTCTCTTCAAAATCGGAGAGATTTTGGAGAGAAAACTCAAAAGTGCTCTTTTATTTTTTTCATTCCGATATTGACCCTGCAAGAAAAAAACTAATACATTTTTAATCATTTATAATAAGGACATAATTATCATTTAAATTATCAACTTTTCTCTCCTCTCTATTTTTCTTCCCTTATCCAAACAGAAAGAGAAAAAATATTTTCTCTCCAATTTTCTTCCTTACTTTCTCTCCCCTTAGTTTTCTTTCCTCCCACTTTCTCTCCATCCAAACAGAGCATACAAGCATGGCTAGTTATCATAGAAATCAAAAAAAATTGTAAAATTCAAACCATGAACCAAATGATTTCAAATTATCTAAACAGCTAATAAAATATAATTGGCGACACGGTAAATTTATTATTATGCTTAGTAATTTATTATTTGTGTTACTACTAACACATGTTGAACATTTATTTTTATGCGTTACTAAATTTATTATTATGTTCTGACAATAAAGTTTATGATGATTATGGCATACTTGTGGGACCAAGGCCATTACTAATTTTTTTCTTAATGAGCCGTTACTGAATTCATATTTGTTGTGATTATAAAAGTATGATAACTTAAAAATTCTTTGCTACAGATAGACACATATTATTGTGCTATAAATAGAAGGGTAGGTGGACACATCTAGTAAGACCTGGAGGTTACAAGGCAAGTAGTTCTTCAAAACAATTCTTATGGGCTAGTTAGGTCGAACTACTTGTCTTTCCATGATCGTCTTCTTAGGCATCAATGACCATGCATGCTTCTTGTGTTCTTTCGATGCCGTCTTCTTGGGCATCAATGATGCATGCTTCTTGTGTTTCTTTAATGCCGTGGTGACGACAATAATAGGAGCAATTGCAATTCATGCTAGTACTTCATAAGAATCAGGATTTCATCCAAATCTTGGAGTGGACAAAGAAGGCACTAATGGTCTTTCCATTAGTGCCGTCAACCAACAATCTCCATGCGCGGCTATCATGATCCCCATCATCATGCTTATGGCTGCAGGACATGTTATCGGGAGAGATGTCATGTTCTTTGCTTGGTCTCAACCCACTGTAAAGGATGGTGACATTGATGGGCTCCATGTTTACATGCTTCTCACTGTTGTAAAGTTAACACATTTCTATATCTACCTCTAATGTAAGCAGACGATCTCCAATGCATTCTCTTTTTATGAATAGTGTTGACCTCATATTTGATTTTGATGAATATAAAATAATTAAGTATAATATTAAGAATTTTGTTGAGACAATCGCTTCAAATTAAGGTATCTCATGTATCAAAGGTAATACAAGTAAAGAAAAATGATGGTGAATAATCTTTAAAGCCAAAAATAATTTCAAATAATTTTTTTTAATCAAATGTATAATTTATTTCATGCTTTAAATTGCTTTCATTTTTTCAAAATGTCTCGAACTGGCTTTGGATATTCTTAACGTGAAACCTATTTTCTTAAGCATCCTTGTCTAACTGAATTTATCTTGCACTAGACTTCAATGTTTTACCATTCATTTCTCAATGACTAAATCTATCTTTGATGATTATCATGTGAAAATTATTTTTCAAAGCATTGCATGACACTTGTCTAAATCCCATTGAAAGCAGTCTATAGCAAAACTGTAAAATTGCAATGGAAAAACTATAAATCTAATTAAAAAAATAACCAAACATGGATTTCTTGTGTTCTTCTTTTTGAAATTTGCACTATTTTGAAGTCTTTAATCGTCACAATTTTTTTGCAATGTGGAAGGATTGGAGCTTGCTCATTGATTGATGATTTAATTGCCGCCGTTTCTCTTTACCGAATGCAATTTTTTTTTTCAAATGAGCCATTCTCTGAAGACTTCATCTCCCAGCCTTCAATGCATATGTGAATGAAGATTTTATCTCATGCATATGTGATTGAAGATTTATTTGGGATTGGTTTTCAAAAGTCATTGTGGGTTTTCAAACAATGTCTACTTATCTTAAATGCTTGGAACTTTTAATGCTTGCTTTAAATGCCTGGACATCAGTTTCAAATGCACGTATTTAATGCTTCTCAAATCTCCAAATGGCTATCCCTGTTCTTGCCTAAATAGGTCCATTCAACCAAGCATTCTTGCCTAAATATAGCTTAAATCAACATCAAATGCAAGAATTGAGTAACTCAAAGTTCAAGTAACAAGATTGACTTCATAGCATTCATGAGTACAAAGTCATTACATTAAAATATTCATTAAGTCATTACAAAATACATCACTGAATCATTCACAAATATTCATTTAGATACTATATCAAAACATCAAAATACATCATTTATCCTAGTTACAAACTAAAAAACTAAAGAAAGCTTGAAATTGACTGTATTGAAGTTGAATTGGATTGGAAATAGATCATCTCAAAATCCTTTTAAGTTCTTCTAAGATTTGTCCCATCCCTTTTTCTTGAATCTTCATGAAATCATTCAACATTTTCTCAACTAAAGTAGTAGCAATTGTAACTTTCTTTTGAAGTTCAGCATTGCATTTAGAGTAAATATCTGAGTCACCTCCTATGTCCTTGATTTTATCAAATATCAGCTTTAAGTCTGTATACAAGGTAACTGAGGATGTGCTTAGTGATGACTCAATCACACTAATTTTATCTTCCAATGAATAGAAAAGCTGCCTTATCCCCAAGAGTTGACTTTCTACTTCATTCTTAATCTTGATTCCATGATCTGTAAATAGGGCTTTAAGCTGTTCTAACTGTCTCTCAGAAAATCGAGAAGAACTTTGAACAAAAGTTATAGGGGCTGGAGCTGGTGCTGCTGGGGGTGCTGAACTGCTAGGTCCTAGCGAAGAGTGTCTCACAGATGGTCCTGCCTCTGAGGGACCAGGGACTGTAGTCTCAACCTCAGCTGTCCTTTCATCAATTTGCCCTTTTCTTTCCCAATGCCCATTGACTTTCACAAATCCCATACGGTGTAGAGTAGCACTGTTATAGTAGTCAGAATGTCTAAGATTCTTTATAGGCTCATTAACCTCCTTGACTTTGAAATTTCATGGTTAATATCATTCCATAAGGCAATACTGATCTTTTCTTACTACTTGCCTCAGCCATGTAACCAATCATCATACCAGGTAAGTTTATAGGCTAACCAGTAACAACACAGTCCTTGACAACAATGTCTCTCTTAGATACAGACTCAAATCTTTCAGTTTTAGTGAATAGAATCCTACTGCAAACTATGCAAAAGCCTCAGTTCCAAGGGTAATTGGTTTGCCCTAACTTCTTCAAAATCTATCACGTCTCTACCAAGAATCCTAGACAAAGCTTCACCTCTCCATCGTGAGAGTTAGCTATCAAACCAACAATCGGGATTTTCAATAAATTTCACAATATCTCCAAAATCAAATGAATTCTTGTTCCTCTAACATGACTAACTATTCCTCCATCTCTCTTGTCAAATTATGATAAAAATCTTTCACTAGAGCTGGGTAGGTAGGGACATCCAAGGAACATACCTTTTCCCAACCCATTTCCTTGAGTTGTCTTCCTAAAGTTAAACCTTCCGCTTCAAAGAAACTAATATCAACCTTCCTTCCCATTATGATGACCTTTTCGGCTAGGAGATCGATCTGGGGAGAAGGTGGACTAGGAATCGCTCTTGGAGTTGAGGATGACGAAGTGGAAGTTGAGCTAGTGATGGTTATCTAGCCGGACGCCTCGCCGTCCTCCTTCCTGTTGTCATTATCACTCCAAAGGTTGATGCCCGGTGTTTGGGTGCCATTGAGTGCTAGGAGAGGATGAATTTGAGGGATTCTAAGTTTTGGAATGAGTGGAGAAGGTTATGAAAAGGTTTGGAGTCGGATAGAAACGAAGAGGTATCGACTCTACCCTAAAATAGTCAAAACTAGACCAAAAGGTGTCGGCTCTTGCAAGTTGAGGTGTCGACTCCAAGTCACTAACACAGTCAGCCCAAAATAGAGTCGGCTCCACAAGGCAGGTGTTGGCTCCAAAATCACAGACAAGAGAAACTAAAACTGGAGTCGACTCCAACACCAGTGGTGTCGTCTCCAAGAGAGATTCAGTGAAAAATAGAGTTTCAAAGAATCTGAAACTTGTCAAAAATCATCAATTATTGGATAAATCTTCCTTAGAATGTGGTGAATCAGGAGATTCAAATATCTAGATAAATTTTCCTTATAATCACAAAAGAATTTTTAAGAAAATGATTGAATTCTAGATAGTCATTCCTACGAGATTTAAAATCATTCTGATGGATCACAAACTCCTAATTCTCCTCTAAGGTAACAAAATCTCTCTTCACTTAAGGGTTTTATAATATGTCAGCTAATTGTTCATCAGTACATACATAATCAAGACAAACATCATTATTAGCTATATGTTCTCTAATGAAATGGTGTCTTATTTCTATGTGTTTAGTTCTTGAGTGTTGAATAGGATTTTTTTTCAAATTTATTGCACTAGTGTTGTCACATTTAATTAGAGTTTTATCAAGTGTTATACTATAATATTCAAGTTGTTGCTTAATCTAAAGAATTTGAGCATAGCAACTTTCAGCTGCAACATATATTCAGCTTCAGCAGTTGATAATGCAACCAAATTTTGCTTTTTGCTAAACCAAGAGATTAAGTTACTACCTAAAAATTAGCATGCACCACTTGTGCTTTTTCTATCTAATTTATAATCAGCAAAATAAAAATCAGAATATGCAATCAAATTTAATGTTGAGTCTTAGAGTACCATAATCCTACATTTTTTGTTCCATTTCAATATCTGAGAATTCTTTTTACAGCAATTAAGTGAGATTCTTTAGTTTCAGACTGATATCTAGCATATAAGCATACAACAAACATAATATCAGGTCTACTAGCTGTTAAGTAAAGTAGAGAACCTATCATGCCTCTGTAATATTTTTTATCAATTTGCTTACCATCTTCATCTTTATCGAGTTTGCATGAAGGACCATAGGTGTTCCAAGAGGTTTAACTGATTCCATACCAAGCTTCTTGAGAATTTATTTAGTGTACTTTGTTTGGTTGATGAAAATCCCCTCTCTTTTTTATTTTATTTGAAGTCCAAGAAGAAGTTAAGTTCTCCCATCATGCTCATCTCAAATTCGCCCTGCATCAACTCTGCAAATTCTTAACAAAGAAGATCGTTAGTAGCACCAAATACTATATCATCTACATAGATTTGTACTACCAATAAGTCTTTATCCTTTCTTTTCAAAAATAGGGTTTTATCAACATTTTCTTTAGAAAATTATTTTTAATTAGAAATTTACATAGTCTATCATACCAAGCTCAAGATGCTTATTTTAAACCATAAAGTACTTTGTATAGTTTAAAAACATGATTTGAAAATTCATGATCTTCAAAACAAGGTGGTTGTTCAATAAAAACTTCCTCATTTATAAAACCATTTAAAAATGCACTTTTCACATCCATTTGAAATAAATTAATGTTCATATGACATACAAATTCAAGTAATAATCTAATGGCCTCTAATCTAGTAACAGGTGCAAAGGTTTCATCAAAATCAATTCCTTCTTTTGATTATATCATTTTGTAACTAATCTAGCTTTATTTCTAATAACAATGCCATTTTCATCTAATTTATTTCTAAACACCCATTTAGATCCTATAACAGGATGACCTTTGGGTCTATCAACTAGGGTCCATACTTTATTCCTAGTAAATTAATTTAATTCCTCTTGCATAGCTGACATCTAATTACGATCTTTTTTGGCTTCCTCGATAGTTTTAGGTTCTATATGAGACATAAATACAAGATGATTATTGATATTTATCATTGATGATCTAGTTCTTACACCTTGAGATGGATCACCTACGATAAGTCCTTTGGATGACCATAAGCATATCTCCAATCTCTAGGTAGATCTACATCATTACGAGTAGTATAAATACCATCATCCTTAGGTGAATCATCATCCTTAGCTTCTGGTTCATGATCTGAAGATATATCTACATTCAATTTTTCAATATCTCTTTTAATCAAATTTGTATCTTCCTCATCATCTATCTTTTAGAACTTGATGCTAAAGATTCATCAAATACTACATGAATTTACTCTTCTACAATTAAATACTTTTATTAAATACCCTATAAGCTTTTCTAGAAGTGGAATATCCTAAGAATATTTTTCATTAGATTTTGCGTCAAACTTTCCAAGATTATCTTTATCATTATTATGAATGAAACATCGACAACCAAATGTATGAAAATAACTAATGTTGGGTTTCCTATTATGCCATAATTCATAGGGAGTTTTCTTAAGAATTGGTCTAATTAAGGCTCTATTTAGGATGTAATATGCTATGTTTATAGCTTCTGCCCAGAAATACTTTGGGAGTTGGTTTCACATAGCATGGTAAGGGCCATGTCTTCTAGAGTTTCATTTTTCCTTTCTACAACTTCATTTTGTTAAGGTATTCTAGGTGCAGAGAAGTTATGATGAATGTCATTTTCAATGCAAAAATTTTTAAATAAATAATTTTCAAATTCAGTTCCATGATCACTTCTAAGAGACATTATGGTAGTATTTTTCTCATTTGTGACTTTTTTGAAGAATTTCAGAAATATAGAGAAAGCCTTGTCTTTGTGAGCTAAAAATAATACCCAAGTGAATCTAGAGTAATCATCTACTATCACAAGACCATATTTCTTTCCTCCTAGACTAGTGGTTCTAGTAGGTCCAAAAAGGTCCATATGAAGTAGCTGAGTGGCCTAGTAGTGGAAATAATATTTTTATATTTGAAAGAATTCCTAGATTGTTTTTCAAATTGACATGCATCACAAATTTTATTGTTTTAAAAATCTAATTTAGGAAGTCCTTTAACTAAATCCATTCTAAGCAATTTTGAAAGTAAGTGTGTGCTTGCATGACCTAGTCTACGATGCCATAGCCATCCAATCTCATTTACCTTAGCATTATCTGCAATTAGGCAATGGTTACTAGTAGGCAAATTGTCCAAATCAATTAAGTATACATTGCCATTTCTATTTCCAATAAATATAATGTTATTGTTAATGAGATTTGATACAGTGCAGATAGAAGCTTCAAAGGAAACTTTGAAACATTTATCACTAGTTGGCTAATACTAATTAAGCTTTTTTGAGCTATTTGTAAATCTATCAATAATATTCTTATTTTTTTCAATTTCTTTCTTTAAATTAAGATTTTCAGTAGAAATGATTCTTTTTCTTCTAGTATGTCTTCCTTTTCAGATTTTAAATTATTAATTTCAAGAACTAGTTCATTTTTATTTTTAGGAGATCTAAGTTTTCAGTTTTCAAAGTTTTGTTTTTGGTTTTCAAAATCTTGAAATCACTAACTAATTCATTAAAAGAACCATATAATTCATCAAAGTAAAATCATCATTGGGGGTTTCAGAATTTACCTCACTTTCATCTTTTTCCATGAAGCATATGTTGACAACCTCTTTTTAATCCTTTTCAGATGAAGATTCCTCGCTGTCGCTCCAAGTTGTAACATAAGCTTTCTTCTTCTTTTTGTATCCTTTCTTGAGTTGAGGACATTCGGATCTAAAATATCCCGGTTTCTTGCATTTGTAACATATCAAGGGATCCTTTTTCTTATCCTTATCCTTTTCTTTTTCTCCTTTCATTTTAATACCAGGTTTTCTCTTGTGGAAGGGTCTCCTTCTTTGTATAAATTTTTGAATTTCTTTGCAAGGAGAGCAGTCTTATCATCTTCTTCATCTTCTTCGTTGCTGCTCTTTTCATTTTCTGTAGCTTAGAGTGCAATTGTTCGTTTCTTTTTCACGTCCTCTCTTGATGTTGCTTCATTGTAAGCTCATGGTCATAAGAGTTCCAAGTAGCTCCACCAAAGGTAGAATATTCAAATTTTGGCTTCTTGGATTGCTGTCACTTTTGCTTTCCATAATCTTGGAAGAGACCTAACAATTTTTTACACTAATTCAGAGTTAGTATAGGTCTTACCAAGACTTTTCAATCCATTTACTATATCAGTAAATCTAATATACATGCATGTAATTGACTCATTTTGATCCATGCTGAAAAGTTCATATTTGTGTACCAAAATGTTAATTTTTGATTCTTTAACTTGGTTGGTGCCCTCATGAGTAACTTCCAACCTATCCCATATTTTTTTACTAAGATGCAAGTGGATATTCTATTGAATTCATTTGCATCCAAAGAATAGTATAGGACATTTATGGCCTTGGCATTAAGCTGAGCCATTTTCCTATCATTTTCATTTCAATCCCTTTCAGGTTTAGGAACAATGGATCCGTCTATTATGTGTGTGGGAGTGCTAAGACCATTGATAATGACACTCCATAATTCACAGTCTAAAGCTTAAATAAAAATCCTCATTCTAGCTTTTCAATATAAATAGTTTGTGCCACTAAACAAAGGTGGTCGATTTGTGGATTGACCCTCAGAAAAAGATGAGCCAGCTTGAGCTGCCATTTGGATTTTTAGCTCTTAATTGTTAGATCAAGCCAAATGAGCATAAGCTCTGATACCAATTGTTGGCCCAGATGGCAACCCAAGAGGGGGGGGGGGGTGAATTGGGTTCTTAAAAATTTTACACTTAAAACTAATTTCATAAGATAAATGTGCACAAGTGAAGTGATGCAACAAATGATGAACACAATATAAAAGAATAGAGAGATATATATATAAGTACGATAAACACACATGGTTTATAGTGGTTCGGTGTTAGCTACACCTACATCTACTACCAAGCAACTCTTGGGTCCACACTATAATCACCCTGATTACAACTGAGTTATTTTGCAAGATCACAACTCGAACTTGTTGTTTTACAACGGGGTCACAACGAACCTAGTCGGTTTTCATAGGTTCACTAGTACAAAATCTAACACAAGCTAATCTTAGCTTACCCTGAGGTCAACTACCTCAACTAATTCAATCGCTCTATTTGAATTAGAAAACAAACAATTTAAATATATGTTTACAGCAAATTAAAAGTTCCTCAAATGAGTAAATATGCAATATAAGTAAAATGAGAATAGAAAAGCCTGATTTGAAGCTTTTTAAAGTTAAGCTTTTCTTCTTTTCTTCTTCTCTTCTGAATGGACTATCAAAGCTTGAACTCAGATTCTTAAAAAATGCTCGGTGAAGAGAAGGTTGAAAATTTAGGGCTTTTGCTTTTCTTCCTCAAATCGATGGAAATCCTTTGGATTTGATCTTGGAAGGCTTTTGGATTTCTCTTCTATCTCTCGACAACAATCAGGCTTTGACACAGAGAATTTCCTTTTTGGGATTTCTTGATGTCTCTATTTTTCTTCTCCTTTTTCTTCTTTTGTTTTGAACGGTTGAAACCCCTTTTTATAATTTCTCTTAATCCATGATTTGGTAAAAATAGCTATTGAAATGTACTTTAATTAGTTCCTCATGCAAAGAAATAGAGTCGTTGAAGAGTAGGTGAAGAAATATGACCGTTGTAGTTGATTCTGACAAATTTAAAAATTGACTCTGATAGGTTGAAGTCGGCTCCAACTTTTCAAGGTGTTGGCTCTAAGTCGGGTTTTCAAAAATAGCAATAAAAAGTTCGTCGTGGAGTCGGCTCTGAGATTCTCTGGTGTCGATACATCGTGAGCTGGAGTCGGCTCTAATCTCCTGGGGTCTTGGCTCTAACAGTATCCCAAGAATGTAGTCTCTATTTCAGGTTAGTGTCGGCACTAAATCTTCAAGTGTCGGTTCTAAAATCTTAAGCAGAAAAAAGTTCTCTGTATCTCAAGTTAGAGTCGGCTCTAACTTTCCAGATGTTGACTCTAAACCATGCCGAAAGTTTTAAACTATTCTGATACGCTCTGAAGTTGGCTCTAATGATATGGGTGTCGGCTCTAACTTCTGAACTTTGACATATACCAATAAAAACTAATTCAAACCAATTTTTATATAAATTTTGAATATTTAACCTATCTAAATTCCTGAAACACATGTCAATTACATTAGTAACATAAGGAATATACTCATGGCTTTTGTTAATCATCAAATCAATAAGTGGGTCAACAAAATAGAAATTCCCGTTCTTTCATATTATGGAATGTTGGCAAGTATCCCTCTCTCTTTCCATATCTTTGGACATAGCAAGAAAAAAAAAATGGTACGGAAGTGTCGAATTAAGAATCTATTTGAGACATTATATAAAGGAATAAAAAGCTTGACTTCAAGTCGAAGATTCAAAAAAAGGATCAAGCAAGTATAAAGAAATAAATTGTTTATTGTTAAGAAATGCCCTTGAAGGTTTGCATAATACAATCAGCAACTTTACTCAAATAATAGAGACATGGCAACAGTGAAATCAACCAACGGATAGAAAATAAGTTCTACAAGATGCAAGTTATTAAATCTCAAGAATATGGAGCAAGATGCTAACATAGGTTTTGCAAATATGTTCAAGTTAATGCATAACATCAAAATATGAGATATTGACTGCTTGTTGTATTAGGGATCCACATGCTCAAATTACATTGTTTATCTAGACAAATAGACCCTTAATCTTATTTTAGTGTCAGGCCAATACGTCCACACTCGAGATAGGTAGTGTGATCAATCAAACGATTTACTGGTGTCCATTTTTCACACTACAAGAGATTTTAAATATTGCGACGCCTAAATGCGTCACAATTGCGTCGCTAAACATGATATTGCGACGCAATAGCGACGCAACAAGGCGTCGCTCAACTGTCCGTCGCAATACCCATTTGTCGCAATTGCGTCGCAATATTGCGACTCTCTGCGACGCTCTTGCGACGCCACATTGCATCGCAATATTGCGATGCATGCAAATGCGTCGCTAAATTTAAAAATAAATTAGTTAAAAAAAATTATTATTAAATATTGCGACGCATTAAATTGCATCGCAATATTTAAAATAAATTTTTTTTTAAAAAATTATTATTAAATATTGTGACGCACTAAATTGCGTCGCAATATTTAAAATAATTTTTTTAAAAAAAATTATTATTAAATATTGCGACGCAATAATTTGCGTTGCAATATTTAAAATTAATATTTTTAAAAAAATTATTATTAAATATTGCGACGCACTAAATTGC
>UESW01004913.1:369722-453444 GCA_900491605.1 Calamus simplicifolius | reverse complement strand
ATATAGCACTAAATTAGAAGAAGTATCAATTTATGGTGAACGAATGTATAGTCCTTGGCCATGTAATTTCAAATAGAGGTATAGAAGTAGACAAGGCCAAGGTAGATTTGATTGCAAATCTTTCTTCACCTAATTAGTCAAGAAAATAAGATTATTCCTTGGACATGCTTGATTTTATGAAAGATTTATCAAGAATTTTAGCAAAGTGGCTCGACCATTGACTAACCTATTAGCCAATGAAGTCAAATTTGACTTCACATCTGAATGTCTTGAGTTCTTTGAATCACCAATCATTCATCCACTTGTATGCCTTTTGAGCTTATGTGTGACGCATCCGATCATGCCATAGGTGCGGTCCTAGAACAAAGAATTGATAAGATACCTTGAGTGATCTACTATCCTAGTAAGACCTTGAATGATGCATAGCTCAACTATTCAACCACTGAAAAAGAATTTTTAGCTATGATATTTGCACTAGAAAAAATTAGGCCTTATTTAGTGGGATCTCATGTAGTCATTTATATTGATCACTCTACCATCAGGCATCTTCTTTCAAAAAAGGATGCCAAGCCACACTTAATTAGATGGATACTGCTCTTACAAGAATTTGACTTAGAAATCAAAGATAAAAAGGGTACCAAAAACGTAGTGACCGATCATTTATCTAGGTTAGTGGTCACACCTACTGAAGAACTATCGGTCAACGAGCTCTTTCTTGATGAACAACTTAGGTCTGCCACCATTGAATCATGGCACACCGACATAGTCAATTACTTAGCCACTGATCAGATTTTGATGCACTAAAATGCTTAGGATAGAAATTAATTTTTCTCTCAAATAAAATAATTTATTTGGGATGACCCATATTTATTTAAACAATATCTTGACCATATTATTAGGAGATGCGTCCCAAATCAAGAAGTTAGGAGCATTTTATTCTTTTGCCATGATCAAGCTTGTGATGGTCATCAAGAGGAGAACCATACCTACCCTCGAAACGTTGAAAATTAGGAGCAATGCTACTCTGTTTCAAATTGGAGAAGATCCCCTAAAGGCAACTCCAATCCTAGTAGTCCTCGTATCCGATGACGTTCCGATGGGACTCTCTAAAAAGAATGGATGGCATGCTTGGTAACATGAAGACAACGGAATCTTAAAAAGAGGAGCCATTAGCCCCTCCTCCTACTTGATCAAAAGTGGGACTCCTAGTCTCGCTAGGAGTTGGCAAGGCTCCCAGAATCCCAGCCCTACTTGGACTCAGGCTGTTGACTCGGTTCTACCCAGGTTTATATATATATATATATATCGAAGATGGGAGTCCGAGTTTCATCGGGAGTGCTCCCACAAGAGTTTTATTTAACGTAAGTCCATGTTGTTTGATAAGTTTTAAAGTGTATCATACAGCCTAATAACATAAATGGTTCATAAATCATAATATATTTATATAAAAATATAATCATCAAAATCTAATTAATTCAAATTTTTAAGAAATAATCATGCTAGTTTATATAATAAAAAAATTAATATATAATTTTTTTAAAAAAACAATCACTTTCCTTCCTTGCATTGCAAGCATATTTTCCTATTAAGTCATTTCCAATACACTTGTTTCTCTAACCTCTTCCTTTCTATCTATTATTTTAACTTTGTTCACATGCTAACCAACCAAGTTGGCGAAGTCTTTGATGATTGTATCAAAAGACCTAGTCGAAATCTTTCCTTTGGTTAGAGGTATTTAGAAGAGAGTATTTTAAAGGACTTAAATTTAAAAGGAAATTTCCTTCCACCAATGGCTATCACCCAAATCTTAGAATTCATTGGTGTAGAGGGACATAAAAAATTAATCAAAGAATAAATATAACTAATAATTAAAATATCATAATCAAGCGCAAGTGTTAAAATTCCTTTTGTCTTCATTCTTTTATATTCTATTCATTGTTACTAATTATAAGAAATGTTTGACCAAAGCCATGATGCTTGCTTTTTCTTTAAAAAAATTACTCCTTAATTTTCATCATATATTCATATATTTTACATTCCCCTTTCGTGAATCTCATTTCTCTTATTGTTCTCAATAGAAAAGTTTTCTAATTAAAGTATTCTTTGTAGCACATACATAATTTATATTCATATTTTGTTTAATCTTTTGTTTAGTGAACCATAAACAAGAAGAGTCAATCATATAAGCAGAAGAAGAAGCTTTATTCATCTTAAGGTTTCTGTGTACAGTTATTATATTTATCTTGAATAATCCATTATTCAAGTAATCCCTTACAATAAATATCCTTCCTTAGTGAGTACAAATTTGTCAGACTCAAAAACCATTCTAAAACCATGTTTGCTTAGGAGAGAGTCTGATATAAGATTCTTTTGGATGTCAGGGATATGTAGCACATCGTTTAGTAGAAGCTCCTTGCCAGATGTCATCTTCAAAATAATTCGGTCAAGTCCTTCTATCTTGGATGTAGCGGAGTTACCCATAACCAGATTTCTACCATTGATAGGAGTGTATGATGAGAACATACTCTTATCAAAGCAGACATGTCTGGTAGCTCCAGTATCGATGTACCACTCATTAGCTTTGTCAATCATGTTTGCTTCAAATACAACAGCTGATAGCATCATCTCGGATACTTCTTGGGATAGGGTCTCAGTAATGTTAACATCTTTCTTTTCTTTCTTCTTAAAATGGTAGTCCTTGGATTTGTGTCCTTGCTTTCCATAAACAAAGCACTTTTTCTTGAACTTATATTTTTTTAGATTGCCCTTCTTCTGTTTAAAGCCTTCTCCTAGAAACTTGCATTTCTTCTTTCATTCTATGAGGTTGGCCTTAGGTTTAGCAGGTTATCCTTCTGTCTTCTTGTCTTAGCTCTTATTGTCTTCCTCGATCCTCAGGCGAACAACTAGATCTTCAAATCCCATCTCCTTTCGCTTATGCTTTAGGTAGTTCTTAAAGTCCTTCCATAATGGTGATAGCTTCTTTATGATGGCAGCTACCTGGAATGACTCACTAAAAGACATTCTCTCTGCATATATCTCATGCAGGATGATCTGGAGCTCTTGGACTTGCTCCATAACAATTTTATGGTCGACCATTTTGTAGTCTAAGAATCTTCCAACCACAAACTTCTTTTGTAAAGCATCCTTTGTCTTATAATTTTTATCCATGGATGCCCATAACTCTTTGGCAGTAGCAATACTGCTGTATACATTGTACATGATATTATTCAGACCATTGAGGATGTAATTCTTGCAAAGAAAGTCTGAATGCTTTCATGCTTTCACAGCAGCAATCACTTGCTTGTTGGTCTCTCATTTCTTCAGGACTGATGGATCTTCATTCAGTACTCTAACCAGATTCAGAGTTATGAGATAGAACAACATCTTTTGTTATCACCTTTTGAAGTCAGTTTTGAAACTTTTTTGGTTTCTCAGCTTGAATGAAGGCAGTCATTGTAGCCATCTGCAGCATCACTTCCATGACTTAAAATTATCTTAAGATTGTTAGGGCAGATTGTGGTACCTAATTGATAAGACTGAGTCTAGAGTTTCACTCTATGTCCTTAAGATAATTTTATCTCTCAACAGTGCTTACGGTATGTATGACGATTATCTCCTAGGATACAATAGTCTTCTTTTGATAAATGCAGTACTATAATTCATCAAAAATATCGAACCAAAAATGCTTCTCTCTTTTTATGCACTATAGCTATACTTCCTTTAGGAGAGTATGCAAATGCCTAAGAGAGGAAAGGAATAGGATTGAATTTGGATTTTGATTGAAATGCAAGTATCTACGGTCCTATTTATAGCCTGTAGGTGCCCTTTGAAAGCAACCCTATGGTTTTAATTTAATTTGAATTACTTTGATTGGATTTGATCAAAGAATGTGAGGGTAAGGGCTTATCACCCTTGATATGCCTAGTCGTCTTCGTGATCTTCATATCACAGATAAGCCTTTCCATGATCCAAAAGGTCATTTTCACGATCAGATAAGCCATTATCGATAAGTCATAGCATAACTTTGATACACCTTTTCACGATCGGATAATCGTTTTATCACCAAAGGCATGATCAGATAGGTGCCTTATCATCAACGGTCCGATCGGATAGGCGCCTTATCACCAACGGTCTTGTTGATCGATCAACCGATGGTCAATGATCTTTTCATCAATGGATGTGATCAATCGAAGCCATGATCAGCCGATCAATACCATTATTTTTAATCACATCGGTCCATCGTTTGATCTCAGCCCCTCATCTTAATCCAATCAATTTCCACCATCGAAGCCTTATAATTTAGGAAAATTTTAAAGCCTCTCAAGCTTCTCGCGACGATGTGCAAGTGCAAGTGCAAGTGCAAAGTGCCCATTATGCCCTTTGCACATGCGCGTGGGTGATGCGTACCTCAAGCTCTCCACTTATGGTGAGCCCAAGGAACTTAAGCATGAAGGAAGAGGTTTTCATATAAGTAAACATTCCTTTCTTAATTTTTTCGATGTGGGACTAAATGTCCACTCAATTTCTTATTCATCCGCATAGGAAAGTAATGGGCTTTCAAAGCCCATTTAGGTATTCCAAGCCCATTGGCCCATTTACCCAACAGAAAATTGGATCTTCTGTTTTGAATTGGAGAAGATCGCTTGGAGGAGAAGATCCCCTGAAGGCACTCCAATCACAGTAGTCCGGCGATGTTCCGATGGAATCTCTGGAAAAGAATGGTTGTTGATGACGTGAAGACAAAGAGAGTCTTAAATAGAGGGGCTATTGGCCTCTCCTACTTCATCGAAAATGGGAATCCTAATCTCGTCGGGAGTTGGCAAGGCTCCCAGAATTCCAGTCCTGCTTGGAGTCAGGTTGTTGAGGCAGCCTAGTGCCTAGGTTTAAGAATAGAATTTTCAGACTCAAATGTTCTTTAATGTAGTAGATGTCAAATGCCTCAATAAATATCATCAAGCATAAACAAGGATGCATCATCGTCTAAAAGTGCATCGTAATTAGGACAAAAATAATACCTGGAGATAAAAATGGACTTAAGAAGACTAGTTTTTAAGAGGTTGGACAAATGACTCATGAAACATGATATATAAAGCTGACCTCAAATGAATGTATTTAGCCTTCTAGGTTTTCAATAGTTGAGTTGTAGTATATAATGTGGATGCATTGCATTAGTATAAGAATATTTAGCGAAGTCCATGTGACTTCTCAAATATCTAAACACATATATTTTGCAGTAGTAATATATAAAAAATTCGCTATATTTAGATGCTTAAAAAGTGGATCTAATACCATAATTATCATGTATAATCATCTAGGAATATCCAAAGAAGCAAACTACAAAAAGAACCGAAGGAGAAAATCATCAACATAAAATTCAGAAGAAGAAAAAAAACTATTCATGAATTGAAATACTTAAATGAAGTGGAAAAGTATATATCAATGGTAAGAAGTCATACCTTTAAAGGCTCATGGCTACCCTTTACTATTGGAACATCAGGATGCCCTACGGCTGCAATCTTACACCAGTTGAGTATTTCTAAAATATCAAAAATACACATTATAATTAAGTTATTTGTCATTACGTATGTGTTTCTAAAACTTCAAAAAGTACTCTAAATGAATGAACTAAAAAAATTTTACAAGTGAGTGAGATTAAGTTGTGCAAAATAAAATCATATTCTAGTATGCAGAATGTCTTGGCAATTGAGAAAATATGAATACCAATAATAAAGAATTACAAATAGCATCTTGTATACTAACGTTATAAAATATTGTAGTCAAATTTAAAACTTTAATTTCTGGTGTTTGAAAAGCCATCATAATGGTCACGTTGCCATCTGTAATCAAGGGGAGAAATGGAAAAATTATGTACTATAAGCTACATTTGTGCATTGATACAAATGTTTGTATATATTGCAAGTAATAGAAACGATAAAAGGAGTTACAATAAAAATATTAGAAAAATATTTTAAGAATGGTAATAACTGAATAACTTAAAAGTTGAATAAATTAAATTAGATAACAATGAGTAGTAATAGGAATTTAAGAAAAATTAAAACGTATGAAATTTAATGAGATGCCACTTAGAGAGTTATGCACTATCTTGCAAAGAGGACGATCTCATCCGAATGGAAGATCTCTATTTTATATTATTCTTTCATTGTTTCTTTTAACTCATTAATGAAACTCTCCCACCATTATGTTTAAAAAATATAATATATGTTGTCTTAGATCTGTGTGAAGCCATAAGAAAATTTAGTGGATCAAAAAAAAAATCAGTTATATTAGGTAATATATTTGTGGGTAAATTAGAGCCTAAGAGTGCGAACAAGTGACGTCGAATATTGAAATTACAATGGTAAAAGCTACTTACTTGAAATACCTAGTATGATGTCCTGCATTTCGAAAACATCCTGAGAAATAAAAGGAGCAGAAGAGAGAAAACTACACTTTCTCCTCTCCAAAAAAAACTTTCTTTCAGTTATTCCATACGTCTGAGCAAGACAGGATGACCTCAAAACCATTCAACTCTATTCCGCCTTGCACATCAATAAATTTTTTGTTTATTTGTTTTCTATTAGCTCAAAAGTTTGAGGTGGAGGACAGCAAGAAAGTAGAATGGGTATAAAGGAAGCTATTTTTATATCAGTATTTATTAGCAAAATTTATATCATAATATTTCAATCTTACTATTAATATAAAATTTTATATTCATATTTATAAAAAATATAAAACATTTATATCCATCCTATTATCCATATTGCACATGCTTTGTACCTACCAACTATGCTTTTAAAATATTTTTAAATTAAATAAATTTAATTAATTTTTATTTACTAGTTCCAACAAAATATTATCCATCGCACTCTTTTTTTAAACTCTAAATAAAGCGGGTGCCGAGGGTTATATGTGGATTCAAAAGAAATTACCATCAAAAGAAATTACCCTCCTACTTGGAGGTTGTTTCCTTTATGCCGCCATGGTAGGGGTAGTTCTATTTTGCCCACTGTTTTTTCTCAGTAGCGCCCCCCCCCCCCCCCCACCACCACTTAAAAAAAAGAACATATTTGCTCCTAAAAAATTTGGACCAAAATATCCATGTTTGCTCAATAGCCCCCCAAGTCAAAAGAGGCCCCTCCTCGCCCATCCCCTACCCCTCCCCCCTCTTCCCTCACTCCGGATCAAAACAGCCTCGGATCCGATCATTTAAAGCTTGGTTGAAGAGATTTCAACCCATAATCGAGTAATGGACAAGAAACTAGCAATTTTGGAAGGTTCTACAATCGCAAAGGTTGATTTATAAACCCATAATCGATATTTTTTTTCCGTTCGTGAGTTGTTCAGCCCTGTGTGGCCGAACAGATCAAATCTGTTCGGCCACACAGGGCCAAACTGAGTCAACATGTTCGGCCCACCGAACAGATTCCTTTTGTTCAGCCATACAGGGCCGAACAGAAGATTTCTGTTCGGCCACACTCAGCCGAATAGATGCCAATAATTCGGCCCCGTGTGGCCGAACAGAAAGTTTGTTTTCGACACATAGGGCCGAACATCTCTATTTTTTTTGGGTTAATTATGGTTAGGGTTTAAAATGATTATTTGATCGTGTAGGGCGATGCTTCGATCAAATGCAGCATGATTGGCTCTAATTGTGTGATGGATTACACCAATGAATTTACAACTTACGAGGTAAGAAAATTTTGATTGCAATTATTTTAGTATTATTTGACTGAGCAATGTTTAAAATTGTCTACTCACATAAAACTATTTATTTTATAGATGTTCAAAAGTAGAGAAGAAATGTGTAATTGGTGTCGGAAAGTCGGGAGGAGGAATGGATTTGTCATTATTATTAAAAAATCCGATACAAGTAGCAATGTTAAGAAACCAAGAATTATTTTTTCTTGCGAGAGGAATGGTACTTGCAAAGTAAACACATAAAGGAAAAGAGATCAAAGACCAGGGGGCCAGTGGCACTAAAAAGTGTGGATGCCCTTTTGCCTTAAGAGGGAAGAAATTGAACACTGCAGATGATTGGATGTTAATGGTCATGTGCGGTATGCACAATCATCCAGCTGCAAAGCATCTCGAGGGAAGAAATTGGACACTGCAGAATTTCTCTGTTCGGCCAGCCAAGGCCGAACAGAATTTTTCTGTTCGGCCTGCTGGACCCAACAGAGAGGATCTATTCAGGCCAGCTGGGTCGAACAGATCCTGTTTGTTCGGCCTGCTTGGCCAAACATAGAGTCTCTGTTCGGCCAACCAGGGCCAAACAGAGACTCGGCCAAATATGGAGCGAGGGAGGAGGAGGAAAGGGGGCAGAGGCCTGGGAGGGAGGCGGACGCTGGGGAGGGTGGCGGAGCTTGGCTAAGGGAGGTGGAGGAGTCGGTTGAGGGAGGCGGAGCCGAGCGAGTGAGGGAGGGAGGGAGGGAGGGAGGGAGAGCTCACCGGGAAAGATGGCTGCTGATATGACTGATCCCAGAATCGTCAGAGGATAACGGGGTCCACTGTCATTCCCCCACCCCGGGACCCCCTCGGGGTCGGGGGGTGGAGCTATCGTTTCTTAACCCCGGGGCCCCCCACCGGCCCTGGGGTCCACTGTCATTCCCCCACCCCCGGGACCCCCTCGGGGTCGGGGGGTGGGGCCATCATTTCTTAACCCCGGGGCCCCCACCGGCCTCGGGGTCCACTGTCATTCCCCCACCCCCGGGACCCCCTCGGGGTCGGGGGATGGGGCCATCATTTCTTAACCCCGGGGCCCCCACTGGCCTCGGGGTCCACTGTCATTCCCCCACCCCCGGCACCCCCTCGGGGTCGGGGGGTGGGGTCATCATTCCTTAACCCCGGGGCCCCCTTCGGTCTCGGGGTGCATCGTCATTCCCCCACCCCCGGCACCCCCTCGGGGTCGGGGGGTAGGGTCGTCATTCCTTAACCCCGGGGCCCCCTCCGGTCTCGGGGTGCATCATCATTCCCCCACCCCCGGCACCCCCTTGGGGTCGGGGGGTGGGGTCATCATTCCTTAACCGCGGGGCCCCCTCCGGTCTCGGGGTGCATCGTCATTCCCCCACCCCCGGCACCCCCTCGGGGTCGGGGGGTGGGATCGTCATTCCTTAACCCCGGGCCCCCTCCGGTCTTGGGGTGCATCGTCATTCCCCCACCCTCGGCATCCCCTCGGGGTCGGGGGGTGGGGTCGTCATTCCTTAACCCCGGGGCCCCCTCCGGTCTCGGGGTGCATCGTCATTCCCCCACCCCCGACACCCCCTCGGGTTCGGGGGGTGGGGTCATCATTCCTTAACCCCGGGGCCCCCACCGGTCCCGGAGTGCGTCATCATTCCCCATCTCCGATATCCCTTCGGCATGGGGTCATCTGCGGTCAACATGCAACTCAGCTACCAAGGAAGACGGCAACCTTCAGGTTGCACGGTACTTGCACATGATTTTCGGCGCATGACCATGCCTTGCCGCAGTGTACCATTCAGTACTTCCGTGATTGTGCCCCGTTACGGAGGGCCATGCCTCATAACAAGGTTTGGCGCATTGCATGCCCCTGTGCGTGACCATGCCTTGCCGCAGCGTACCATTCGGTACCTCCGTGATTGTGCCCCGTTACGGAGGGCCATGCCTCATAACGGTGTTTGGCGCGTTGCATGTCCCTGTGCATCGCCATGCCTCGCTACGGCGTACGACTTGCTATTTCTAGCAATGGAGCCCAGTCATATCAACCAACAACGGTACGACAGAGATCTTCCAAGGCCGCGAGTCATGGTATTCGGACAAGTATAAAAGACACATACTCACGCTGTAAGTGGGATCTGAACTTGGTTTTTCTGAGCTTTCTTCCTCCCAGCAAAAACCCTAACCGCCTCAGCTCCTCTTCGCTGGAGCGGTTCCTTGTCTGAACCCAAGCCACTAACTTGATCATCGGAGGGTCCCCACCGGTGCCACCGGTCCCCGGGGACTTTTCTTGCAGGATTTCTAGGAGCGAAACATCTATTTTCCCCAACGTTCGAAGAAGGTGACTTGGCGTCATCAGATTGGTGCGCCAGGTAGGGGGGTGCAAGAAAGACATCGAACCAGCTGCCTTCTTCTTTCTCCTGCCTTCAAGACTTTGAAGCCATGGTGACTACTCGAACGAAGGGAGTTTCAACTGGTCGCGCTGGGGGGCAGCACTGCGGGGCTGGTCCACCCGCGGAAGCCCCCCCGGCCCTCACATCCATCTATCCAGAGCCTCCGAATCTCCAGGGGGCAGGGCCTTCTGCTCCGTCAAAGGACGCCCCCGCGCCTGCTTCGCAGCGGCTCCAGGAGGATCGACTCGCAGCCTTGGCCACGCAGGTCCAGTCGTTGACTGCGATGGTTCAAGGTCTGCAGCACCAGCAGGCGGCCTTGCAGCAGCCGGAGCCGAACCCGTCCGTCCCAGGGGTGGTGCAGCCTAGCCAGCACTCCACCCGCCGGAGGTCGCCCGTTCCTGCAGATCATCACCGCCGATCTCCGGCCAAGCCACATCCCCGCGAAGCATCCAAAAGGCCCTGGTCTCCCTCTCGCCACGTCAGCGTCTCTCCTAAGCGGCGGCACGGAAAGGAGGCGGAGCGCACGCGCCGGCATCGCCACCCCCGCTCTTCTTCTGAGTCTTCGGGGGAGGGCTCCTTTGATGGCCGGATGCCTCGTCGAGCTGAGCGTCGACTCGAGGAGTGCAACCAGAAGCTGGAGGAGCTCAGCCGTCGGATCACTCACCTGCCGGAGACTGATTATGACAGTCGGCCTCCTCTGTCTCGCCGCATCATGGAAGAGCCTATCTCCACCAGGTTTCGCCTTCCTCAACTGGACCCTTACGACGGGACCACGGACCCCCTAGACCATTTGGAGAGCTATAAGGTACTCATGCAAGTTCAGGGGGCCACTGACTCGCTCATGTGTGTCGCTTTCCCGGCTACCCTAAAAAAAGCTGCCCGGGCTTGGTATTCACGTCTGCCGCCACGAAGCATCGACTCCTTCCGCCAGTTGGAGAGGGCTTTTCTGGCCCACTTTGACGCCTGCCGGAAGATTCCAAGGGTGGCAGACAGCCTGTTTGCCGTGCAGCAGAAGAACGGCGAAACCCTACGGGACTACGTTGCCCGGTTCAAGGAGGCCGCCTTGAAAGTCTACAACCTGGAGGACTCGGTGGCAACCCTGGCTTTGAAGCGGGGGCTTCGCCCTTCCCGCTTCGCATATTCTCTTGACAAGAAGCCGCCGGGCTCCTACTCCAAACTTTTGATCCGCGCCCAAAAGTACATCCGGGCGGACGAAGCTGACTTTTCCCGGCGTGAAGCCAGCGGGAGTATACCCCGAAAGCCAACCCAGCCAGAACCTACGGAAGCCCGCCCCAGGAGGCCCGAGCCTCCTCGCCGATCAGACAACCGTCCTCGACCTCCTGCACCGAGAGACGGGCCTTACACCCCGCTGCTTGCTCCAATATCCCAGATCCTGCTCGAGATCGAAGGGGAGCCTTATCTACAACGCCCTCCTCCTATCAACCCGAAGATCCCCAGGAACAAAAACCTCTACTGCCGCTACCACCGGGACCATGGCCACAACATCGACGACTGCCGGCAGCTGAAGAAGGCCATTGAAGACCTTATTCAACAGGACCATCTGAGGAAGTTTGTTCAAAGGAATAACCCGGGAGCTCCTGGCCCCTCAGCATCCACGCCACCGGTGATCGACAACGCCCCGATGGAGAAGACAGTGGCAATGATTTCCTGGGGGGCAGGAGGCCCGGCAAAGAAGCCAAGAGGAGAGGAAGGGGTAGATGCTGCAATTCCTTTTTTCAAAAGGGACTTGGAGGGAGTTGTAAATAAAGATGATGATAGCGTCGTCGTATCCATGACGATTGCTAAGCACCCTGTAAAAAGAATCTTAATCGACAGTGGAAGCTCTGTAGATGTTTTGAATTACGACGCCTTTGTCCGCATGAACCTATCGCATGATTTACTTCGGCCTGTCGCCACACCTTTGATGGGGTTCACAGGAGATTCCGTGAGGGTCGAGGGGGAAATTACTCTCCCCGTGACGGTCGGGACGGCTCCGTGCCAAAGCACTGTCCTTATAAAATTTCTGGTGGTACGAGTGCCCTGGCGTACAACGCAATTCTTGGGCGGCCCGGGCTCAACCTCTTGGATGCCGTCATATCGACCAAGAGGCTCCTTGTGAGATTCCCGACCGGCAGAGGGGTCGGCGAGATGCGAGGAGAGCAGGGCCTACCGGCACTTTGCTATCATTTGGCCCCCAGTCCCCAGGAGGCGGCACCTGCACAGCCATCTGCACCGACACCCGAGGCCCTTGACCCACGAGACCTGGAGAGGAGGGGGAACCGGCCGAGCAGCTACTCACCTTCCCCCTCGGGAGGACCCTGAGCGGACGGTCCGTGTTGGGGCCTTGCTTCCGGACGAGGCTCGGGACCGGCTCCTTGCGTTTCTGCGGGCCAACGTCGACGTCTTCGCATGGTCTACGTCCGATATGCCCGGGATCCCGGAGGAGGTGATTACACATCAGCTCAACATTCGACCGGAGTACCGGCCCGTCAGACAGAAGAAAAGGAGTTTTGCCCTGGACCGGCAGAAGGCTGTAGACGAGGAGGTGCGGAAGCTGCTGGCGGCGGGCCACATTCGCGAGGTGCGATACCCCGACTGGTTGGCAAACGTCGTGATGGTTCGCAAGGCCAGCGGAAGCTGGAGAATGTGCGTGGACTTCACCGACCTCAATAAGGCGTGCCCCAAGGACAGCTTTCCGCTCTCCCGAATCGACCAGCTGGTGGACACCACCTCCGGACATGGGACGCTCAGCTTCATGGATGCATTCTCGGGGTATAATCAAATCAGAATGAGCCCGGCGGATGAAGAAGCAACCTCCTTTGTCACGGAGAAGGGGATCTACTGCTACAGGGTGATGCCCTTTGGACTGAAAAACGCGGGGCTACTTATCAAAGATTAATGAATAAGATTTTTGAAGACCAGCTGGGGCGCAACATGGAGGTATATGTGGATGACATGCTGACCAAGAGCACCAATGTAGAAGACCATGTAACCGACCTCGAGGAAACTTTCAACAATCTGCGCCGATACCGGATGAAGCTCAACCCCCGCAAATGAGCCTTTGGAGTAGCAGCTGGCAAGTTCCTGGGTTTCATGGTGACCCAGCGCGGGATCGAAGCCAACCCCGACAAGATCATAGCCATCTTGGAGATGCGGCCCGGTCAGCAAGAAGGAGGTGCAACGCCTGACGGGGAGGGTGGCGGCCTTGAGTCGTTTCATGTCAAGGTCGGCGGAGAGGTGCCTGCCCTTCTTCAAGGCGCTGCGCAAGATTAATGGCTTCGAGTGGACGAAAGAGTGTCAGGGCTCCTTTGAAGAATTGAAGCAGTTTATCTCCACTCCTTCGCTACTGTCCAAGCCTGTAGGTGGGGAGGAGCTCTTTTTATATCTGGCTGCTTCCCCCGAGGCCGTTAGCTCCGTGCTTGTGCGCATGGGTACCGACGGAGTCCAGAGGCCAATCTATTATACCAGCAAGGTACTCCATGACACTGAGACCAGGTATTCAAAAACTGAGAAGATTATCTTCGCCCTGGTGGTCTCTACTCAGCGCCTTCGGCCTTATTTTCAAGCTCATCCCATTGTGGTGCTTACGGATCAGCCCCTGCGAGCTATCCTGTCTCGCCCCGACACCTCCGGCCGGCTGGCTAAATGGGCCATCAAGCTAAGCGAGTTCGACCTGTCCATCCGGCCAAGATCAGCCATGAAGTCCCAGGTGTTGGCGGATTTCCTAGTCGAATGCTCCTGGACCGAGAAGGACGTGGAGGAGGCGCGATCGGAGGAGTTTGTGGACCCTCCCTTATTTGGGGAGGTGGAGGATTGGATCCTGCATGTAGATGGAGCGGCGAACTCTCAAGGGAGTGGGGCCGGACTCATCCTTGCAAGCCCGGAGGGAGACGTGGTGGAATACGCTCTCAGATTCCAGTTCCCGGCGACCAATAATCAGGCGGAATACGAAGCCCTGCTGGCGGGGATGAGACTAGCTAAGGAGCTGGGCGCGGGGCGCTTGAGAGCCTTCACGGACTCTCAACTCGTTTCTGGACAAGTTGCCGGGGAGTACGAGGCTAGGGACCCGACCATGTCCCGCTACTTGAGCAAGGTGCAGTCCCAGGCATCTCATTTTTCTTATTTCCGCGTCAGCTATATCCCCAGGGCAGAGAATGCCAGGGCTGACGCGCTGTCCCGTTTGGCCACTTCAGTCGAGGGGACGTTGGGAAGAACGTACGTGGAGCACCTACAAGTCCTGAGCATCGAGGCCATGGATGAAGTGCTACCGGTGGAGCAGGAGCCCTCCTGGATGGATGCCTACATCCGATACTTGACTGACGGCACTCTCCCGGAGGATCCCGCAGAGGCCAAGCTGCTCAAACGAAGGGCCCCGAGGTTCTTGTTAACGGACGGGAAGCTCTATCGGAGATCTTTCTCGTACCCGGTCCTCAGGTGTGTGGGGCCAACTGAATCAGATTATATCCTCAGGGAGATCCATGAAGGCGTATGCGGGAGTCATCTGGGGGGCAGAGCCCTGGCTTACAAGGCCCTGTGCCAAGGGTACTTTTGGTTGACGATGAAGGAGGACGCGGCCGAGCTTGTCAAGAGGTGTGATAGCTGCTAACGTCATGCCAATATCCAGCAACAACCGACATCTAACCTGACCCCCGTGGTGGCGCCTTGGCCCTTTGCCCAGTGGGGCATGGACATCTTGGGTCCGTTTCCCCCGGCTTCCGGGCAGCGGAAGTTCCTCTTGGTGGCGGTGGACCACTTCACCAAGTGGGTTGAAGCTGAGGCTCTGGCCAAGATTACTGAGAGCAAAGTGAGATCTTTTTTCTGGAAGTCAATCATATGCCGGTTCGGGCTGCCGCGCACACTGGTCACCGATAATGGCCGTCAGTTTGACAATGCGCCTTTTGGGAGTTCTGCTCCGAGCTAGGTATCTGCCAGAGGTTCACGTCCGTCGGGCATCCTCAAACCAACGGGGCGGCCGAGGTGATCAACCGAATCATCCTCCAAGGACTGAAGTCTCGACTGGACGGCTGCAAGGGACGTTGGGTAGAGGAGCTCCCCAACGTGCTATGGGCCTATCATACGACGCCTCGAGCCCCCACTAGAGAAACGCCGTTCAGCTTAGTCTTTGGCTCTGAGGCTGTTATCCCTGTGGAGATTGGAGCACCCAGCCCCCTGGTGGAGGCTTACAGTGAAGAAGGTAACCCTGACCAACTGCGAGCCAACCTCGACTTGGTGGAGGAAGTGCGGGACAGGGCGCGGCTTCGAATGGCAGCCTACCGGCAACGGGCCGCAAAATACTATAACGCACGCGTGCGCCCCCGGATGTTCCTACCAGGAGATCTAGTCCTTAGATGGGCGGAGGTCTCAAAGCCAACTGAGGGAGGCAAGCTGGCCCCTAACTGGGAGGGGCCTTACCGAATCACCGAGACGCTCCACCACGGGGCTTATAAAGTTGAAGAACTTGACGGGACGCCTCTCCCTAGGACGTGGAATGTAGATAACCTCCGTCGGTATTATCAGTAACGAATTTCTTTTTCATGATTAAGCAACTTTCCTGTGTTCACTTGGGTTTTCGCCCCTTGTTCAATATTAACAAGTCAATTTTAGCTACCTAAATTTTCACAGAAAAGCCCGGCGCCCCGTCGGCACTCAAAGCCCTGCACTAGCCAGGCACAAAGCCCAGTGTACCATTGGCAGAGCAGTGTGCCACTGGCTCTCAACAACAAAAGCCCGGCGCCCCGTCGGCACTCAAAGCCCTGCACTAGCCAGGCACAAAGCCCAGTGTACCACTGGCAGAGCAGTGTGCCACTGGCTCTCAACAACAAAAGCCCGGCGCCCCGTCGGCACTCAAAGCCCTGCACTAGCCAGGCACAAAGCCCAGTGTACCACTGGCAGAGCAGTGTGCCACTGGCTCTCAACAACAAAAGCCCGGCGCCCCGTCGGCACTCAAAGCCCTGCACTAGCTAGGCACAAAGCCCAGTGTACCACTGGCAGAGCAGTGTGCCACTGGCTCTCAACAAAAAAAGCTCGGCGCCCCGTCGGCACTCAAAGCCCTGCACTAGCCAGGCACAAAGCCCAGTGTACCACTGGCAGAGCAGTGTGCCACTAGCTCTCAACAACAAAAGCCCGGCACCCCGTCGGCACTCAAAGCCCTGCACTAGCCAGGCACAAAGCCCAGTGTACCACTGGCAGAGCAGTGTGCCACTGGCTCTCAACAACAAAAGCCCGATGCCCCATCGGTACTCAAAGCCCTGCACTAGCTAGGCACAAAGCCCAGTGTACCACTGGCAAAGCAGTATGCCACTGGCTCTCAACAACAAAAGCCCGGCGTCTCGTCGGCACTCAAAGCCCTGCGCTAATCAGGCATAAAGCCCGGCTAACCGCCGACGGAGCGGTGCACCAACGATTCATTGCAGTCAAGACCCGACACCCTGCCGGTCAAACCAAAGCTAAGTCCCGCGAGCATCAAGCTGCGCGCCGGACCAACACCAGGTCCAATACTTGACCGAGCGTTACGCCTATAGCTCCGAGGGAGCCTACCGGCCTAATCCCTGACCAGCGGTGCCCCCGCTCCCAAGATTCAACCCTACCTAGCTCTAACTCACGGGTTCATGTAACTAAGGCGGAGTGGCGTAGGTGGGAAGGTGTCCCCCAGAATCGTCGGGACGAATAGAGTCGTGGGGCCACATATCAATCAACAAAGTCAACAACAGTTCAAAAATCGTTGAGAAGGGTATTTTCATTAACGAAGAAGGATTACAAAACTTCGACATAGTCGGGCTTACAGAAGCAAGAAAAGACAGCAAGATAACGGGCGCAAACTCAAGGCTCCGCCGGTGCGGGCTCGTCATCGGAAGGGGCCAGGTCCAACGATTGTTCTAGCTCGACCTCCAGTGCGCGGGGGAAATTTAGATCCTTGGCCACCCTCTCCTTGGCGTACTGGAACCCGTCGAGGAACGCGGCGGCTGAAGCTTCGGCCAGGTCGTCTGTGAAATGCTCAGACGACCTGTATTCCTCGACGAGCCCGGCAGCTCGAGCTTTCTCCGCAGCGAGGGCCTCCACCGCGGCTCTTTCAGCTTCTCTGGCGCGACCTGTCTCTTCCTTATACCGGCCGGCCTCCTCTTTTGCCACTCTGGCCTCTTCTCTCGTCACTCTGGCCTCCTCCGACGCCGCTCCCGCCCGTTCCTCAGCCTCCCGAAGAGCCGAGGTCAGCTCCGAGATATGAATATCCCTTGCCATGACCGCGCCCTCGAACTCTGTTATCTGGGAGATCGCTGCGCGCGCGCGGTTGGCCTTGATCTCCGCCCTGCTCTCGGCGGCTCTCACCTCGTTAGCGCAGGACTCTTTGACCTTCTCCAACGCCCTTTCTGCTGCTTCCGCGCGGTCCTGCGCCTCCCGGAGAAGTTTCTTTCCCCCGCGGATCACCTCCCTGGCAGCCTTTAGGGAGTGCGCAATCTGCATGCACAAGCCCCCAAGTCAGTAAAGTATGCATATACATGAACGATAAAGGGTAAAAAGCAAGAAGGTTGCTTACCCTGAACACAGCGGCGTAAGATTCCCGGAAGAACTCGCCCATCTTCTGATGACCAAGACCTTCGATAATCCTAGGATCCAGGACCGGGCCCAGGACCCGCTTGGCCCAGTGGCCATCGCCCAGGGAGTCTAGGGGCGACCTGGGTATGCCCCCACCTCCCTCTGCCGCCTCAGATCCCCTCGGCTCTGTATGCGGGTCGCCCCTAACCGACCCCTCGGGGGGTGGACTGGCGGGACCGGATGGTCCCTCACCCCAGTCCCTGCTAGCGCCAGATGGGGTCGCTCCCTCGGGGACCGGGAGCCCTTCGGTTGGCGCAGGCTCCCCCGCTACTGACTCTATGGCGGTAACTCCCGCTGCAGCTCCCGCCTCCGGTGGAGTGTCGGCCGTAAGGTCGACCTCCGCGATGACTGGGACGTGTTGCGGAGCCCCGGGAGGGGAGGCCAGTGCTGGAGGGGAGGCCCGGATCACCAAGCGCTTTGGGGCCGGGGCTTGCTGCCCCCCGGACGGTCCTTCCCGGCCCCTTTTCTTGGCGGCCTTTATCAACTTCGCCCTCGGGACTTTCATCGCTGCATAACGCAAGTCAGGTTTTCAGAACAGTAAAAAAAAAAAAAAAAAAAAAGAGAAAAGACGGAAGAAAGAAGAAGAGCAGGATTTCTAGCTAAGTGCGAAAAAGACTTACCCCGATGGGAGACGAGGCCCGCCAACTCGAAGTTGTCCTCCGCTAGCAGTAGGGTGTACCGGAGAATTTCGATGGTCAGCAACAATCCCATTGCTTCCCGATCCCCAGGCTGGACAGCCACGGTGTTCCCCCGGAGATCGGGGTCCCCCCACCGGGGCCGGACTTGGTCAATGTTGGCAAAAAAGAAACGGGGTTTCCACCCCTTGATTGACGAAGGCAGGAGGAGCTTCAGGACCCTATTGGGTCGGGGCTGAAACAGCCACCATCCCTTTTGGGCCCGAAGGGAGTAGAAATTACGAAATAAACTGACCCTAGGGGTAATACCTAAGCGATGGCAGAGAATAACAAAAGCGCTAATTACCCGACAGGAGTTCGGGACTAGCTGGGAAGGGGTCAAAGAGTAGAAGTCAAGGAGAGTGACGAAAAAAGGATGGAAAGGGGGACGGAGGCCTACCTGTAGGCAGACCTCGTAGAAGGCTACGCGACCGGGTCGGGAAGAGATAACCCGGTCGTCGGGGGTCGGCAGGAATAAGTCGATCTCCCGAGGGATCCGATAACGGGTCCGGATCCTTTCCAGATCCGACCGCGTCATCGAGGAGGCCACCCCCCCTGGGGATTCCTCTGCCCTCGCAGAGGTCCCGACCCCCAGCCGGCGGCCCCTCAACGGGGCTCCACCGGCGGCCCGTCGCCGGGCCAAAGGTACGTGGTCCTCTGAATCAGAGGACCACTCGATTGGAGGAGAAGGAGGAGTCTGAAGCCTCACAGAGGGAGGACGGTCCTCAGAACCGTCCTCCGAGGTCCAGGAAGGTGAACTCATGAATAAAGAGAGTTAAGACGAAAAAGGATGACCTGGGAGAGCAAAGAAAGCTGGGCACGAGCTCGCAGGTTGCAGGAGCACTGGGAGAACAAGCGAAGAAGAAGATGATGATGGGGGTGGTGCGGCGTCAGTTCCCCCCCCCCCTTTTTTTGGCCTTATGGGATTTTCAAAACATCCCGCCAGGCCTCGTCGGCCACGCGGCTCTTTGCCATACGCCGGCTCGCCTCGAGAAGCACCCCAGCGCGTGGCGCACCATGCCTTCGGCCGATGGTGGGACCTCGCTGACGTCGCCGTAATGAGAAGAAATCATTATGCGCCTTTTCGCGCGGACTTCGAAGAGCCAATCCTCACTCTCGAGGGCGATCGTGGCTGGCATGGTGTACGGAAGGCCGTCTCTTTGCATCCCCCATACCGTTCGCATAAAAGACAAGGCTGGGGATCAGCCATGTGGAGAACGCCCCTTGAGCCTCAGCGGTGGGACCCGCTTCACCCCAGGGGCGAGGGGGCATCTGATATGACTGATCCCAGAATCGTCAGAGGATAACGGGATCCACTGTCATTCCCCCACCCCCGGGACCCCCTCGGGGTCGGGGGGTGGGGCAATCGTTTCTTAACCCCGGGGCCCCCCACCGGCCCCGGGGTCCACTGTCATTCCCCCACCCCCGGGACCCCCTCGGGGTCGGGGGGTGGGGCCATCATTTCTTAACCCCGGGGCCCCCCACCGGCCTCGGGGTCCACTATCATTCCCCCACCCCCGGGACCCCCTCGGGGTCGTGGGATGGGGCCATCATTTCTTAACCCCGGGGCCCCCACCGGCCTCGGGGTCCACTGTCATTCCCCCACCCCCGGCACCCCCTCGGGGTCGGGGGGTGGGGTCATCATTCCTTAACCCCGGGGCCCCCTTCGGTCTCGGGGTGCATCGTCATTCCCCACCCCAGGCATCCCCTCGGGATCGGGGGTGGGGTCGTCATTCCTTAACCCCGGGGCCCCCTCCGGTCTCGGGGTGCATCGTCATTCCCCACCCCCGGCACCCCCTTGGGGTCGGGGGGTGGGGTCATCATTCCTTAACCCCGGGGCCCCCTCCGGTCTCGGGGTGCATCGTCATTCCCCCACCCCCGGCACCCCCTCGGGGTCGGAGGGTGGGGTCATCATTCCTTAACCCCGGGCCCCCTCCGGTCTCGGGGTGCATCGTCATTCCCCCCCCCGGTACCCCCTCGGGGTCGGGGGTGGGGTCGTCATTCCTTAACCCCGGGGCCCCCTCCGGTCTCGGGGTGCATCGTCATTCCCCCACCCCCGGCACCCCCTCGGGGTCGGGGGGTGGGGTCATCATTCCTTAACCCCGGGGCCCCCACCGGTCCCGGAGTGCGTCATCATTCCCCATCTCCGATATCCCTTCGGCATGGGGTCATCTGCGGTCAACATGCAACTCAGCTGCCAAGAAAGATGGCAACCTTCAGGTTGCACGGTACTTGCACATGATTTTCGGCGCATGACCATGCCTTGCCGCAACGTACCATTCAGTACTTCCGTGATTGTGCCCCGTTACGGAGGGCCATGCCTCATAACAAGGTTTGGCGCGTTGCATGCCCCTGTGCGTGACCATGCCTTGCCGCAGCGTACCATTCGGTACCTCCGTGATTGTGTCCCGTTACGAAGGGCCATGCCTCATAACGGTGTTTGGCGCGTTGCATGTCCCTATGCATCGCCATGCCTCGCTACGGCGTACGACTCGCTATTTCTAGCAATGGAGCCCAGTCATATCAACCAGCAACGGTACGAAAGAGATCTTCCAAGGCCGCGAGTCATGGTATTCGGACAAGTATAAAAGACACATACTCACGCTGTAAGTGGGATCTGAACTCTGGTTTTTCTGAGCTTTCTTCCTCCCAGCAAAAACCCTAACCGCCTCAGCTCCTCTTCGCTGGAGCGGTTCCTTGTCTGAACCCAAGCCACTAACTTGATCGTCGGAGGGTCCCCACCGGTGCCACCGGTCCCCGGGGACTTTTCTTGCAGGATTTCTAGGAGCGAGACGTCTGTTTTCCCCGACGTTCGAAGAAGGTGACTTGGCGTCATCAGATGCTACTGAGGAAGACTCGCTAGAGAAGAAGAGTATGGGCATGTCGGGAAAGGCCGGAGAAGGAGGGGGCTACCGTGAGCGAGAGGGGGAGCGCTGTCGGAAGGGGGGACGCTGAGAAATTTTGTGAGGGTGAGGGAGGTGAAGGGGTAGTTTAGGTATTTTTTAAATTTAGGGGGGCTACTGAGTAATTTTGGGGGGTTATTGAGTAAATAAAGAAAAAAAGAAAATGAAGGGGCTACTGAGCATTTTGTGCGGGCCAAATAGAATTTCCCCCATGGTAGGGACCTCAAAACTAGTTTTTTGATTGGTTAATGCCATCACCACGATGGATCATCCGGTTGACCGCTTGCATTCGCCCTCCCCTCCCAAAGACCCTTGCTAGAAATTTTTCCACCGCGCGAGAGGAGGGCCAATTGGCCCTCCCTCTCCTCTCTCTCTCCACCACCACCCCGCCGGACGCCTCCCCCGGCGCCGGCGGGGTCGCCGGCCAAGAATCAGGCCCGGCGCGGCGGCGAGCACGCCGCCGGGCCTAAACCAAGGGGGACGACCGGGCTCTCTTTTCTTCTCTCTCTCGCGATCTCTCTGTCTCTCTCTCTGGTTCTCTTTCTCTCTCTCTCAGGCTCTCTCTCTCTCTCTCTCTCTGGTTCTCTTTCTCTGGTTCTCCTCTCTCTCTGGATCAGGGGATTACCTGATGGAAGCATGTAAGCGAACGCCAGGATGATGGAGGGAGTCCCCCCTCCATCATATAAATACTCCCCTAATGCAACGCTTCGGTGCACTCAAAAGACGCGCGACGACTAGGCCATTCATTCGTCAAGTCAGGGCGTAAACGTCAAATAAAGGGCCTTAACGTCATACCATTCAATCGTCAAGAAGGTTTTCCCTGGGATGCCAGGTGTCTCCAAAAGTAATTATTACGTTCCCCCATGATAATTTATGGGGGGTTACATTCTCCCCCCCTTATATAAATTTCGTCCTCGAAATTTGAAATACCTCCAATAGAATATAGAATCCAAATTTTCCCTCTCATAAACAATTAAATTTCATTAAAAGTCACGGTCATCGATACATCATTGATCTGAAATAAGATACAAATAATTATGGACGTTTCTTTCTCATTTTCTCCTTAGACTCCCTAGACTCCCAGATAATCTCCCTCAAAATAATTACTCCGTTGAACTTTGACATGAGGAATACTACACCATCTCAGAACTTAATCCTTGCGGTCCACAATGTGCATAAGATGATCTTCTTAGGTCAATTCTTTCTTAAGCTAAATTGGTTCAAGTTATAACACATAACGGGGTTTGAAATATACTTCCTCTGTCTTAAAGATATGAAACACATTGAATACTACAAAGAGTAATGAAAGCAGTGTTAAGCTATAAGACAATTCCTTCATCTTGATTAAAGTTTCAAATGACCCAATGTTTTGTGACTCAAGTCCAAAATTGTCTCTCTCTCAAATAATTTCAACAAACTTTACACCTTTTATCATAGACAACAAAATGAATCCATTTGAGTGTTGGCTTGGTAATCAATAAATAAGCAATTTCACTAAGGGTAAGAAGCTATATCAAGCACTTTCTAAATCCATCACATAGGCTCACAGTATAACATCTAAAATCTTATTGGTTTTTGCAATTGTCTATTACATGTATAATGTCTTCCATACTTAAGGTTAGCAACATATCAGGTACTCTCGATTCCTTGATAAGACAGTTCGAAATTCTTATGACTTAGATATAAGATAGATTCCTTCCAATGCTCTCTCAACCCATAAATAGTTGAATGTGCCACTAATCATTACAATACTTATTTCAATCATCATAACATACTTGGTTTCACTCTTGAATACTTCAAGCTAACCTCAATGAACATTATGCAATTATTTAGGATATCTTTTAAAATTATCATAATCAAATTCATTTTCTTTGACTATAGATATGCCACTCATGGCTGATTGATAATTTATCCATCCAGTCTCGAATTCAGAAAGTACTCAATTATGATTAATCAAAAACATGTAATTAACTATTCCATTCCCAAAATATCATCAATATTAATCATCCCTATAACTAGCAGATGAGTTCAATAATGTAAGTTCTACAAATAAAATTCATTTTATCCTCATTCAAATTCAGATTTAAATTTACTAACTCCAAATCCACATATCAACTCAATTGCAATATGACATAATGATGATATCTTAGTCATGTTAGTCATCAAGTGAAATTTTCCACTACTATGTTTATTCCATATATTCATCTATCTTTTATTGCATATCCAATTAAAATTTTATCTACCCATATTATTTCAAGGTCTAAAATTGCTACGAGTCATCTCCAACAAGTTTAATGGAGCTAAAACCTCTAGAAGCCCCTAGGCCTCCCCACTGATCAAGGCTACCAGCCAGGGAGCCCACATAATATCATTGGCTTGCGATGGTTCATTCTCAATCCCTATCAAACTTGTAATTCTTGATAAACTTTAAATTTCAAGCTTCCAAAGCATAATTTATAAAATTCCTTGAAAGTCATAATTGTCTCAATGTCATCCAAGTTTTTGCCTAGAGTGACATTATGCATATGTCCCTAAGATCATAACCTGGGTCTTGTGGTTATGGGCCCACCATGCTTCCGCTGCGCACTCTGATGCTGCATGTCCTGCATAGACTGCGCCAAACTCGAGAGAGCTTGAAGTATCTCGGACTGGAATCGCTGGTGCTTAGTTCCTACTGGGCTGGCAGGGGCCATACCTCCAGTAGTTCCTTAACCCACCAGCTTATCAGCATTACCGGCCAGAGAGTCCTCCTCATACTGTTGGCTCCTAGTATGGCGAGCCATAACTATTTTCTGTTAAATTAGATGTGGTTAATATCATAAACTAAAGTGTCAGGTGTCTCAAAATATGTTCTCTACGTAGTATCATGTCAATATGTCTGTGTCCCTAGGGTCATAAGTTCTCTACCTGTTATCATGTCAATATGTCTGTGTCCCTAGGGTCAAAACCTAAGCTCTGATACCATAAAAGCTGTCACGCCCCAGACCCAAAAATTTTGAGCTAGGATGACAACCCGCCGCGTGCCGGGCACGCAAGGCGTCCCGAAACATGACACTGAATTCAAGAAAAGTAACCACCTATATATCATTCAAGTCCATGTCTTTAATACAATCCATAACTAAAGATTTGGGCTACAAGCCCTTCACATAAGCATTACTGGGGTTACATCAACATATGAATCCACTTTATTTTAAATAGAAGCTCCAACGAACCTATGATTCCTTACACACTACACTAATATAGTCTGGGCATCAAGCCCTACACATGAATACACTGGTATAGCAATAAAACAAAATTCTATATTTTATTTGGTTGAGGTCCATCACTCCAACATGTTATTCTCAAATCTCATGGTCCTGTAGCAAAAACATTATAATATTCTTATGAGATTACACTCAGTAAGTAAACCATGTTATACAGTCCAATCATAGCATAGCAATCAATAAGCATATAAATGATCATCATGCATAAACATTTCACCAATACTCAAACATGCAATGTAAGTAAACCCATCATTGTTATATTATATCATATGTGTCCCACGGCCCTGCAATGCCCCATAACAAGGAGAGCCGTGGTGGCACATATAAATATAATTCAAATCATTTGCACTCATCATTGTTGTATTATATCATAGCAAATTATCAGTGCATATAAACAATTCATTGTCATATTATATTATATGTGTCCCACGGCCCTGCAATGCCCCATAACAAAGGAGAGCCGCGGCGGCACATATCAATATAATTCATTCTTTTGCATTCACAATCACTCCATTATGCAATGTAAGTATTATATCATGCGTGTCCCACGGCCCTGCAATGCCTCATCTGAGCACATCCTCTAGATGTGTATGGCCATAGCAAAGGAGAACCGCGGCGGCACTTATGAATATAATACCAATCATTTGCATCCATAATTGCTCAATTATACTTTATAAGTAAACCCACTGTTTATACTCTCAATGGTAACTGTAAATGTGACCCACGGCCCTGCAATATCTCAATAATGTACCAGCCAGCATTCCCTTAAAGCATCTCCCTACTGAAAGGTCAAGATACCAGGGTCACGCCAATAATGTATCAACAAGCATTCCCTTAAAGCATCCCCCCTACCGAAAGGTCGAGATACCAGGGTCACGCCAATAATGTACCAACAAGCATTCCCTAGAAGTATCCCCCCTACTGAAAGGGTCAAGATACCAGGGTCACGCCAATAATGTACCAACAAGCATTCCCTAGAAGTACCCCCCCTACTGAAAGGGTCAAGATACCAGGGTCACGCCAATAATGTACCAACAAGCATTCCCTAGAAGTATCCCCCCTACTGAAAGGGTCAAGATACCAGGGTCACGCCAATAATGTACCAACAAGCATTCCCTAGAAGTATCCCCCTACTGAAAGGGTCAAGATACCAGGGTCACGCCATGTCGAAATCCACCAGAACACGTCCTCTAGACGTGTGTGTGGTATAACAGGATAAAGGAGAGCCGTGGCGACACATAACAGTACCTCACATCACATCAATACATCAATCATGTAGTAAAACAGTGGATTATATTACTGAACAATTGCATGTAATATATCACATCAATATCATAATAACTGCATCTCTCATGCATAGCAACTACATCTCTCATGCATAGCAACTGCATCTCTCATGCATAGCAACAGCATCTGTCCTCTCATGCATAGCAACAGCATCTGTCCTCTCATGCATAGCAACAGCATAGCAACGGCATCTCACATGCATAGCAACAGCATCTCACATGCATAATAACTGCATCTCGTATGCATAGCATCCACACATGAAATCATAGTATTCAGCATCTCACATGCATAATAACTGCATCTCACATGCATAGCATCCACACATGAAATCATAGTATTCATCTACTTACACAATTAGCCAATAGCAATTCACAATTTAACTACGCATATCCTGAAATAACTTATTTAATAAACTGATAACTGGCTTACTTACCTCAGTACGCAATCCAACAGGTATAAATAAGCTAGTCAGATGTCTGAGCACCTACAGGATTATTTACACAATTAATTGATTAGCAAGGAATATTAAAATGACCCTTAGAATTTCTACCCAGACTAGTTCACGGGCCCTACTTTGGGCTCGAATATCTCCCACTACACACACCCGATTGGGGAAGTAAAAATACCCCATGAAATTAGAATTCATCCAGATTCTAGCCATATAATTATTTTTCTAATCCCGGCCCGTTACGGGGCCCAAAATCCAGCCCGAAATCCGCTCACTGCACGGCCCAAAAGGCCTGAACCGGCCGGCCCAGCCGGCCCGGTTCAATCTTATCTCCCTCCCGATCCCCTGTTTCACTGAACAGGGGACGGGGACATGGCCGGCGGCCGGGGCCGCCGCCGGCCAAATTGAGGGCAGCCCGGCCGCCGGTGGCCGGGCCAGAGCCGGCCGCCGCCGCGGCCGGCCGCCAAATCCCTTCCATCTCCCTCAATTTTTCTCACACTCTAATTCCTCCGCGCGGCACGGGACTGTGCCGGCGGCACGGCCGGCCACCATGGCCGGCCGGACCTCCACCGGACGCACGCCTGGCGCCGGTGGAGGCGACAGGCCAAGTCTCGGGCCCGGCGAGGCGGCGAGCACGCCGCCGGGCCCGAGCCAACCGGCGGAAGCCGAACCGGTTCGGCTTCCGCCACCGCGCGAGAGGAGGGCCAATTGGCCCTCCCTCTCCTCTCTCTCTCCACCACCACCCCGCCGGACGCCTCCCCCGGCGCCGGCGGGGTCGCCGGCCAAGAATCAGGCCCGGCGCGGCGGCGAGCACGCCGCCGGGCCTGAACCAAGGGGGACGACCGGGCTCTCTTTTCTTCTCTCTCTCGCGATCTCTCTGTCTCTCTCTCTGGTTCTCTTTCTCTCTCTCTCAGGCTCTCTCTCTCTCTCTCTCTGGTTCTCTTTCTCTGGTTCTCCTTCTCTCTCTCTGGATCAGGGGATTACCTGATGGAAGCATGTAAGCGAACGCCAGGATGATGGAGGGAGTCCCCCCTCCATCATATAAATACTCCCCTAATGCAACGCTTCGGTGCACTCAAAAGACGCGCGACGACTAGGCCATTCATTCGTCAAGTCAGGGCGTAAACGTCAAATAAAGGGCCTTAACGTCATACCATTCAATCGTCAAGAAGGTTTTCCCTGGGATGCCAGGTGTCTCCAAAAGTAATTATTACGTTCCCCCGTGATAATTTATGGGGGGTTACAAGTCCTCTCCTACTTCCTCCAGTTCAGAATTCACAACATTAACTTCAGAGTCTTCATCCACTGACTCAAGGTGCTTCTCCCCCAGCACCTGAGCTTCTTTCTCAGTGGGTATCTTGCCCTCTAAACTGTCAATTTGTTTGCTACTCATCTTGTCATCCATCAAGTCACTTCCACAATTATTCAACTTCTCACTCCCAGAATTATCTCCTTCAGACTTATCTACAACAGCACTTACTTCCTCACTGAACTCCCCAACATTCTCATCTGCTTTCTTCTGTTGGAGTGATTCTATCAGATCCATAAGCTCTCTATTAACCTGGAACAACCAGTAAAAGGGTTGATGCTTAGCAAAAGAACAAAGATTTCTCATTGGTTCACTCAACTTTGTTCGGGTTGCATTTTACTAGATTCCGTTACCTGAGGATTCTGTAAAAAGTCTGAGATGTCATTTGGACGAAGGGCATTTCTTGACAATTTTCTGTGCACGGAGAGTTCGACCTCCTTCACGCGTTCTCTCCCGCATAAATGACTGGTCAGGATATGACCCTGACAAACACTGCTTGCAAAAGTTATGCGCGCATGGCGTTGTGAGTGGAAAACTCATCACTTTCCCACAAATTAGGCAGCTGAATTCTGCAAAATTGATGAGTAAACGTTTAGGAGAATTACTAAATGAAAGAAAAACAATCAACCATGATAATTTTCATGAGGGAAAAGGATGAAATGTTGAACCTATACACGTATAGTTCATAGAAGAAAGACCTTTTAACAGCCTATCCCTCACAGAGGTGTTTTGACAATGATTCTTTGCTTTCCTTCCTCTCTCCTTCTCTGACTTTCCAGAAGGTGCACGCTTTTTGCTTTGTGGTGGAGGTCTGGTCCATCTCCAACCATGCTTTTCCTGTGTAAAGCAAGCACAAAAGTGCAGAATGAGATCTCAAGAGATCTATTCTAATATTAATATCAATGAAAGCTCATCTATACATATATGAATCATTATAGAAAACGTGAGTTCAAAACGTTGAGCAACAGATATATCGCTTTTGCCTTGTCAGATAAGGAGCAATATCTCAAAGCAGTAAAAGACAATTTGATATTATTAACTGTTTATGCAGTCACATTGATACAGCTGAGCCATTAATAAAAACAGCAGGCAGAAAAACAACTTTACTAATTGTAAGTATAATTTAAGAAAAATTGTGACAAAAAAATCTTTCTGCAGATACCAAACTAAGAACATGCAATCATGTATATATGCATGCAAGTATAATTTAAGAAAATTTAATACAAAAAAATCTTGTTGTGGATGCCAATCTAAGAACATGCATCCATGTATATATGGTTTGACTTGGCTACACTCAAAAGGAGCTCCTCTCAAATCTAGTCATGACTAGATTTAGATAATGAAGGTTCCACATTAATGATCCAAATCATTAAATGTGATCGACTATTTTTAAAATTCTTTTATACCTAAAATTATTTAATTTGGAGACACCAAGTTCATACATTAGAATGTTAAAACAAACATATATGATTATATGTTATTTAAACTATCCAACTTGTTGACACTTGATGCAAGGCTAAGAGTCTCCAAATCACACGACCTCTAGAGTATAAACATTTTAGTAGTAGATTATATCCAACAGCTTGGATCATCAATGTAAAATTTCCATGATCTATGATCTAAGTAGAGATGTAGCCAAGTCAAGCTCATAGCTGCAGTGTTCTTTTCCGATTGATGAATTAAAAATTATCAAAAATCAAGTTACTAGTTTTTTCCAGAATCAGTGGGAATTTCTCACATTAGCTCAACAAAAACAATACACCTTGAAAAAAGGAGAGGGGGGATGTCCATACATCATAATCCCATGCTGCACTTTGATTCCTCACTGTGATATCAGTTGCATGCTTCAGTTCCTGAATTACAGGCAAAGGTCTAGGGCGATCACCATTTTCCTCACTGCAACAAATGCCATATGGAAAAATAGGGTCATAAACTAATTCCAGATAGTTAATAAACATAATAAAGACAAAGATTTGTACCATAAACATTACTTCATACATATTGCCTTCATATAACTTCTATTACTTTCCATCCAATTGTTATTAGAATTTCCCTTCTCTTGTCAACCCTTCATTCACCTGTACTCAAGGCATGCCGCTAAACAGAGCAGTCTCTAACCAAGACTTTCACTTCCTAACAAGGATTTTCCTCACTCTATCATCTATTAGCATCCTCCAGAATTTTTCTTAAGCTTTAATTCAAACCTCCTAATTCCACCAACATCAACATTGGCACATTTACTAGTTCTTCTTATGTCAATGGTTCCTTGGTACTGTTTAATACTCTAATTGAAAGAATAAATTAGATAATTGACATATACCCTAAATTCTAGTAGTATGCTGTAATTCTATCATGCGTGCACATTATATGTATGTTTCTGAGCCTAGAGATGGGAAAAGCTAGAATGCTTTGGAAAGCATTTGTCCTCAAATGCTCACACAAATGTACAAATATACATCATATATAAATTTGTGTTTGTTATGTAAATGTTAGCTTTTGTGTCCAGAGAAAGAGCTAGAATGCTTTTGAGAGCATCTTTCCTCAAATACTCTCTCACACACACATCACACATTCCATATAAATTTGTGTATGTGTCTGTGTATGCTTGTCTAAAGAGGAAATAAAGCTAGAATGTCTTTGAGAGAGCACTTTGGGACTTGTCTAAAGAGGAAATAGAGCTAGAATGTTTTTGAGAGAGCATTTGTCCCAAAGTGCTCTCTACAAATGGGAAAGTGTGTAGATTATATTATTCAAAAATCCCATTTGTCTTGCTAAAACACTTACTGAACAAAATACAGTTGATTTGGATGCTTCTAGATTATACATAAAATCAACACAGTATCATACAATCAAAATTGTCCATTTCGTATCTATTTGAAGCATGAATAAAAGACCTCAAAAATGTTTGATTTTTCATTTCTAGCTTATTTAGAAGTTGCAAATCACGATCAACAATGTGGATGTTCATTTCCAGAGAGATACCGATGATAATCATTAGAAAGCATTTGGGTTAAATGTTCTGCAAAGCATTCTAGCTTCTCTTTGTCTATCTTTAAACATTTCAATAATCATAGTCATCTAACCTAATCCCAGCTCTTTGGAGAAAGCTGCTGCCCATGTACTGCCTTAAAAAAGATAAAAATAAAAGTGCATTCGGACAAAAGCAGCCACCATGTGACTCATCTGCATATACACTTCAAATATCTGTAAGGAGAACAGTTTGAAGATAATGTACTCTACATTAGGACCACAAACTTTCAACTTTTTTATTCTTGAGTGGCAATTATCCATGATATTCAACAACCAAATCCTTAATAATGGTAACAAACATGCATAATTGATCCTCATTTACTCTAGTAGCAAGTGCCTCAAAAAGGAAAATGAAAAAATTAACAATATTGATCGCCAGATAAGAAGGTAAACCTTGTCCATGGTGCTGGTTCATTATCGCATCGCACAAAAAGATATCTGCAAACCTTAAAACCCTGAACATGCTTCAAATCATTATTAGAAAATACATCATTTATTTCAAAGCAGTTGCAGATGAGAAAGAAAAAGAAAAAGAAGGGTGATCATGCAATAAATAAAGTACCTGAACACCAACTTTACGCCAGCATTTCTCAATCCTGTAAATTCCATAATATCTTACACCTTTTTCAGGTGCTTATGAAGAACGCTTCTCCTTATGGGATCTGCACATAATATAAAAAATGGCAGATTCCTAGTAAGAGATGATTGGTAAAGCAGGGGTGTTGAAAAGTAATTTAGTCAATAACTTCATGCTTCAAAATTGAATTGCAAGGACCACTAGAGCTTCTTAACAATGTCACTAGCTGATGGTCGATCTTCAGTTCACATCCTTCCTGGTACCAGGAACACCTTTTCATTGCATGGCAACCTTAATGCTCCATTAAATGGATGTCATAAAATACATTTTATGAAAGAATACATCATAACTATACCATCAAACTTCTCTTAACCATGAAAGAATGCATCATGAACCTAAAAAAGATAAAGAATGATGTTTATAGACATTGACATTAATTTTGCTGCACATAGAGCCACTTGAGAAAGAAAATAATCTGTAACCACGATAACACAATTTTGCTCTTAGAACTACCTCACCACTCGGGCAGGATAGCCCATTAGGCAACTAACTCGTAAGGCTTTGTTTAGCTTCTCGAATTTCTGGTCAAAAGACTGATTCTTATTTGTTCGCTTGTTTCCACTCAAATCCCTTCCTCCACTGTCACAATAAAGACAATTACATTCATTCAGTGGATTAGCCAATAAAAACACTGATGATTGGAATGATCATATAAAAAAAGAAGTCAATGGACAATGGACAAAATAAAGGAGGAACTTTTCAATTTTTTTGGTGAAGATAAAACCCAAAAAAATGCAGCTCAGAACAGATCTCCAAGAAGACTTTATATTATTAGCCAATAAACCAATCAAATCCAATAATATAATTAGGCTAGAAACTAACTTAAATTAGGACACCTTCCTGTATAGAGGAACCAATCTCCATGATCTTCATCATCTTCAGAGCCTCCTGACAGTGCAACTGACTGTGCACCTTGCTCGGACTGCCCTGCAATTCCTGCAACATGAGGTAAGTGGGCACCCCATTGTCTGCATTCCATACGGTCTTCCCATAAGTCCCCTACCAGCACACCCTTGTTCTTTTTAGGGTCATGCTCAGCAAGAATTGGACCAAAATGATCAGGAGGGACTGTAACAAAGATTTGACCACTGCAAGCATTAGCTTTTCCTGCCTTCTTGGACCGCACAGTTGTGAATGCTTTCTCAGGTCTATTCTCATTGTGCACAAAATGATATATACGTGATGCATTAACCGTTGATGCTGATTTTGTTGTCTTTGCCATACGAATAGCAACAACAAGTGCTGAATTAATTCTTGGCTGGGATGCCATACTTGCTGGGATACGATCACGACACTTTGCGCATCTACGTTTACCTTGCCCGACCCATTTCTCAAAACATTTCAGGCAGAAGTTGTGACCACAGGGTGTCTACAGGATCAAGGAAACCAACAGGGGATCAAAATTCAAATGTACAACAATTTTAGGAAAAAACTCAAAAATTTATAGAACCAAAAATATCTAAAATTGTGCAAAGAAGATGAAGAGCTCTAGAACTATAAAATTGTTGATAAACTAAATTAAATCAAGGTCTACCAAACATAATATGGTTATATATGTGAAAAGTGATATTTATTTAGTCATATTCCCATCAGACTTATATCCTATCCTTTTGTATTTGTTGTAGCATGTTGTACCAGCATGTGCATAGCTCATATCCATGTCCACGTTTCATAACTGGCCAACTAACATTCTGAATTTTATACAGGCCCCACTCTAGCCCAGAATTGCCTTAACTAGGAACTCAAACACAGATTTTACATGATTGACATCACATTGGCAGCACACCATAATATCGGCTAACATAATCTATGCCTTGCTAATTAGATTCCAGTGACAGCATGCCCTTATATCTGATAATATGATCCATGCCCCACCAATTTAGATTTTAGATTAACTCATCTTGGCAGGAAATTGTAGGGTTTGGAAATTAACCAAATTGATCATAAAAGCTTGGTCTTGCCTAGATTATTGGCTCATTTTAGTTTATTCAGATAGAAGACAAACCAAACTCAAGCATCATTTGAGGCTTGTAAACAAGTTAAAGACTGGAACTTAGGTCATGTAAATACAAGTATTTCATGCTCAGCTTGACAACAGGCTTGTTCAAGTTTGTTCAGTTAGAATACAGACAAAGCTTGAACATGTGTGGTATAGCATGGCCCACCCATGGCTCAATTGTGAATGCTCCCTTGATATAGCAAGCACATTCCAAGCAATGAAAAGCATAGCATTAAGAAAATACTTGGAAATAATGATAGCAATGTGATTCTCAAATTACTTTCAAGTTATTTTCAAAAATCCTGATAGTTTTCAAGAATGTCTAATCTACAACTCATGCTGCTCATCCAAGCATGTCTTCATAATTATTTCTTAATATTGTAAGGTTTTAAGTCAAATCCTTTTTATGGTTTTTTGGATGTTATCCCAAAAAATATAGAGTTACAACAGAGGAGCTCTTCAAGCAACAATATTCACAACAAACCCTCATCAGAAAGTTTCCAAAGGAACCTTTATCATTTTAAGTTATCTATATGACTTCACAAGGACATATTCATGTTAGCTTGAACCAGAAATGATAGTTTTGCCCTCATCAAATCCCATTCACAACACAGTTCTCTCTAAACCAACCTCGTGGTTTCACCACAAATGAAAACATTAAACTCCATTCATGAAAAGCTAGTTTTCTTCTATTGAGCTCTCTAGATTAGATTCCAATAATGCAGCCACCAATCTTTTGCACTCTTCGCACTCTGAAGCCCCAAATCCTTGATTCTTTGTCAGAGAAGGGAATCTTTTTTTCCTCAAAGAGGATCAACATGGAAGCTTTAACATGCTTCTAAGATAGCAATCTTCTCTATAAAAATCCACGTTCCAAAGTCCACTACCTCTATAAATCTATTTGAAATTCAAATTTGGAGCAATACACAGGCTTTGGACATAGTACTGGTTGGTGAAACCATTCCTCCATAAGCATTGGAAAAGAGTAACAAAGTTATTCAATAAAAGGCCAAATTCAAAGGTCTTTAGAAGAGAGGACACACAAATTAGGGTAAAATATCTAGAATATTTTGATCTCTAGATTAAATCAGATGCGCACACGCCCAAATTAGGGTAAAGCATCAGGAGTATTTCAAGTTCATCACAAATGACTTGATATGTTACAGATATGCATTAAAAAAGGGGTAAGAATTAATAATAATGTTGAGATTTATCCAAGGCATTCTATGCAGAAAAATCTTTTCTCCATAGAAGGGTTTAGAGAATATCAGAGACTTTTCAAAGGACCAATTAATGACTAGGTACATAGTTTAGAGCTTGTTATAACATGTTTTGCATAGATCATATAAGCCATTGAATTTATACTGATTCACAAGTGAACTATCACAATCATGTATGCCAATGGCAGGCTTCAAAATAAAATTATCATCTCATTTTTTTTGTTATCCTTTGTAAGTTCTCTTTATTTGTAAAACTCTTATTAAAACACACATCACCTTCTCCAATTTTTTTTGCCCTCGTTGTTGTCAAGGAATCAAAAAAGGTGATAATATTACATAAATAAGATGAAACTTTGATAATTTAATCCCCAATAAAAAAAGTTGACCACGCACATAAATAAGCATTAAGATAAGAAATTTAAGAATATGTTGAAGATGATGAAGAGCATAAAGAAAAGCTCTTCTTCCCACATTGAAGTTTCCATCTTCTTCCCAAATGTTCTTACTGAAGACCGAAGGGAGAACATGGGAATAACTTACAACCAAGGATCTAACATAATGCTCGATATAATCTAATTCTTGCATTAAATAATGTGTTCGTTTATGCAAAATCTTCTGGACTACATCATGAGATCCTTCCACATGTGCAAGTTAAGGAGAAGAAAATGCGTAAATCCATCACCAAAAGTACAATCTTCTTTTAGGCTTCATTACCCAAATTAGGAGAAGGCATCAAGGTACATGCAGATGCTGGAGCAGGGAACCAAATATCTCAAATATTTAGAATAACAAGGAATAAGCGATCAAGCGAGATGCAAAAAAGGCTCTAAAGTGGGCAGATAACACTAGATAGAAGATTCTAGCTACCATGCTTCAACAACAAGAGTGGTTTGATTTTTCACTCATATGATGACAAAAACTACGAAGATGGGTTTAACAATATGGTCTAATCAACAGGTTGCAGACATTTGCTAAGCAATAGACATGAAAAATAATTTAGGATTAACTAGGAAAGGTATGAACAAAGGTGACCCTGTCTCGAGTTCCAAATTTGAACAGTGGTTTGTAATCAACTAAGTCGAATCTAGTCCAACATGTGCCAAGTAAGCTAACAGGCCTAGCTCAAATTTTCTGGAGTCAAAAATAAGACAAACTCATATATAGTTCGCATTCCTAGCTATCCTAATTACTTGCACCTAATACTACCCAGTTTTTTAATAATATATTCAATCAAATGCATATGTGAAAATTAGAACATTCAATAAAATAAATACCAAAAAAAGTCTTATGAAATGAAAGTTCTTTCTAAATGCAAGGAAAGGTAAGGTAAAATTATTTGTTATCATGTGATAACATTCCAAGTGTGGATAATGCATGCAACTGCTACACTGACAACCAGGGGAATGGAGAATCAAAGCATATCCCTGCAACTAAAGTTGGGTGCCGAAGGACTAACTCAAAGTAGTGTAGTATATACAATCCTAGCCATAATAACTTTACTGAATATAATTTGATGTGGCTGATCCAGCGCCGTCAGAATAAACGATAACGGCGACTGACGGAGGCTCTCTCGACCTCCTTAGCCCCCCTTGCTCTCGGGCTTCATCAACAGTGCTTGGCCTCGAATTCTGCTCTCGGCCTCAAGCCATAGCTCCCGGGCCTTATGAACAGTATCTCAACCCCCGAGACCCCCTTGGTCTCGAGCTTCATGAACAGTGCTTGGCCTCGAGTTCCGCTCTCGGCCTCAAGCCACAGCTCCCGGGCCTTATGAACAGTATCTCAACCCCCGAGACCCCCTTGATCTCGAGCTTCATGAACAGTGCTTGGCCTCGAGTTCCGCTCTCGGCCTCAAACACAGCTCTCGGACTTCATGAACAGTGCTTGGCCTCGAGTTCCGCTCTCGGCCTCAAGCCACAGCTCCCAGGCCTTATGAACAGTATCTCAACCCCCGAGACCCCCTTGGTCTCGGGCTTTATGAACAGTGTCTCAACCCCCGATGCATGATCCGGCCCGCTCTGAGCCACCTGGCATGCCCACGTAATCTGCCGCACATCCGTAGCAAGGTGTGACCATACCTCATAACGGCGTATGGTCCATTGTATGTCTGTCACAGTGCGTGACCATACCCCATTGCAGCATACGGTCCTCCACCTGCCCACAACTGTGCGAGTCACATCCGGCGGTGACGCGCACCAGGTATAACCCCAGATGCCAGACACCTGTGAAGCCGTACTGACAAGTGACACAGGACACCTCCAGCAGGCACGGTGACAATGCGATCCGTCACTGTCGGCCTCATCTTTTGTCCGTTATTGAATGGGACAGCTTGAAATCTGTAATCTTCTGGAACGAAAGGGATATCTTCGAACAGGTATAAAAGCCTTATGCTGTAAGTAAGGAAAGACGAACTCTGGTTTTTTTAGCTTCTTCCTACTAGTAAAGCCCTGACTGTCTAGCTTCCTTCGGCTAAACAGTCCTCATCTGTTCCCAAGTGACTAACTTGAGCATCGGAGAGTCCCCACCGGAGCATCCGGTCTCCGGGGACTTTTCTTGCAGGAGTCCAGCAAGGAGGACGTTTGTTTCCTCGGCGCTTGAAGAAAGTGACTTGGCGTCATCAGACTGGTGCGCCAGGTAGGGGGGGAGAGAAAGATGTCGAACCAGCAATCTCAATCTCTCTATCCCCAAGCTCTTGAGCCATGGTGACAACCCATGCGAAAGGGGTCTCTGTCAGTTGCGCTAGGGGGCAGCGCCAAGGAGCCGATCCGCTGGTGGTTGCCGCCTCAGCTCCCCCGACCGGTGTCCCGACACCGCCGCGTCCCCTGGAGGCCGGACCTTCCACTCCCCCGATCGACATCTCTACACCTCCTCCCCAGCAGCTCCAGGAAGACCGGTTTGCCGCTCTAGCCACACAAGTCCAATCCTTGGCGGCGGCGGTTCAAGGCCTGTAGCACCAACCAGCAGCCCTGCGGCAGCCGGAGCCACATCCATCAGTTCCAGGGGTGGTGCAACCCAGCCAGCATTCCTTCCGAAGGAGATCACCGGTACCGGAGGCTCGCCACTGCCACGCTTCGCCCAAACCTCACCACCGAGGTGCCTCTAAGAGACCCCGGACGCCTTCTCGCCACGCTAGTGTTTCTCCCAAGCAGCGGCACAGAAAGGAGGTGGAGCGCCCTCGCCGGTATCGCCTTCACCCTTTCTCGTCCTCAAAATCCTCAGGGAAGGGGTCCTTTGATGGCAGGATAGCCTGTCGAGCCGAGCATCGATTCGACGAGTATAACCAGCGGTTGGAGGAACTCAGCCATCGGATCACCCACCTGCCAGAGGCGGACTATGACAGCCGGCCTATGCTGTTCCGACGTATCATAGAAGAGCCCATCTCCATCCAGTTCCGCCTCCCCCAGTTGGATCCATATGACGGGACCACGAACCCCCTAGACCACCTAGAAAGTTACAAGGTTCTCATGTAGGTCCAGAGGGCCACCGATTCGCTCATGTGCATCGCCTTCCCTGCCACCCTGAAGAAGGCTGCCCGAGCTTGGTACTCCCACCTGCCACCGCAGAGTATTGATTCTTTCCATCAGCTGGAGAGAGCCTTCTTAGCCCATTTTGATGCCTGCCGAAAGATTCCAAGGGTAGCCGACAGCCTCTTAGCTGTCCAGCAGAAGAACTGCGAGTCCTTGCGGGATTACGCTGCCCGGTTCAAGGAGGCATCCCTGGAGGTTTACAATCTTGAAGACTCAGTGGCCACTTTGGACTTGAAGCGAGGGCTCCGTCCGTCTCGCTTCGCGTACTCCCTGGACAAGAAGCCGCCAGGTTCTTACGCTAAACTTTTGACCCGGGCCCAGAAGTATATGCGCACCGATGAGGCTGATTCTTCTCGGCGCGAGGCAAGCGGGAGTGTCCTTAAGAAGCCGGCCCGTCCTGAGCCTATTAAAGTTCGACCCATGAGGCCCGAACCTCCCCGCGACCAGGAAACCGTCCTCGAGCTCCTGCACATAGAGATGGACCCTACACTCCACTGCTCGCCCCTATATCGCACATCTTGCTCAAGATCGAGGGCGAGTCTTATCTTCAAAGCCCACCTCCGATGAACCCAAAAATCCCCTACAATAAGAACCTCTACTGCCGCTATCACCGGGACCATGGCCACGATACCGACGACTATCGCCAGCTGAAGAAGGCGATAGAGGATCTTATTCAGCGCGGCCATCTAGAAAAATTCGTTCGAAGGAATAACCCGGTTACTCCTGGTCTGTTAGCGCCTCCGCAGCCGATGATCGATAACGCTCCAACCGACAAGACGGTGGCGATGATTTCCTGGGGGGCAGGTGGCTCATCCAAGAGGCCAAGAGGGGAGGGGAGTTAGATCCTGTAATTCCTTTTTCTAAAAAGGACTTAGAGGGGGTGGTGAATAAAAATGATGATAGCGTCGTTGTGTCCATGACGATTGCTAAGCATCCTGTAAGAAGAATTCTGGTTGATAGTGGGAGCTCGGTGAATGTTTTGAATTACGATGCTTTTGTTCGCATGAACCTGTCGCCCGACCTGCTCTGCCCATCGCCACGCCCCTGATGGGGTTCACTAGAGATTCCATGAAAGTCGAGGGGGAGGTCACTCTTCCTGTCACGGCTAGCATGGCCCCGCGCCAAAGCACAGTCTTCATGAACTTCCTGATGGTCCGAGTGCCCCTCGCTTACAATGCAATCCTCGGGAGGCCTGGGCTCAACCTTTTGGACGTTGTCATATCCATTAAGCGACTCCTCGTAAGGTTTTCCACCAAAGGAGTCGGAGAGGTGTGGGGGGAGCAGAACCTGCCCCCACTTTGCTACCACATGGCCTCTAGTCCGTAGGGGGTGAGGCCTGCACCTACGCCGAAGCGATGGACCCCCGGGACCTGGAGAGAAGAGGAGAGCCGACCGAACGCCTGCTTACTTTCCCTCTTGGGGAGGACACAACAAAGACGATCCAGATTTGAGCCCTACTCCCGGAGAGGGCCCGTGGCCAGCTCCTCGCATTCTTACGAGCTAACGCTGATGTCTTCGCCTGGTCAGCGTCCGACATGCCCAGCATTCCGAAAGAAGTGATTACCCACCAGCTCAATATCAAACCAGATTGCCGACCCATTCGGCAAAAGAAGAGGAGCTTCGCTCCTGACAGGTAGAGGGCCGTGAATGAAGAGGTGCGAAAGCTACTGGCAGCCGGTCACATCCGTGAGGTGCACTACCCCGACTGGTTGGCGAATGTCATGATGATTTGCAAGGCCAGTGAGTTGGAGGATGTGCATGGACTTCACCGATCTCAATAAGGCATGCCTCAAAGATAGTTTCCCACTGCCCCGGATCGACCAGCTAGTGGACGCCACGTCCGGACATGAAACTCTTAGCTTCATGGATGCATTTTTGGGGTACAACCAAATCAGGATAGACCCAGCTGATGAAGAAGCCACCTCCTTTGTTACTAAAAAAGGGATTTACTGTTACAAGGTGATGTCGTTTGGGTTGAAGAATGCTGGAGCCACCTATTAGAGGTTGATGAATAAGGTCTTTGAGGATCAGATCGGGCGTAACATGGAGGTGTACGTGGACGACATGCTGACCAAGAGCACCAATGCTGCTGACCACGTCGCTGATCTCGTAGAGACCTTCAACAACCTGCGCCGATACCGAATGAGGCTAAACCCCCGCAAGTGTGCCTTTGGGGTGGCAGCAGGCAAGTTCCTGGGCTTTATGGTAACCCAGCGGGGGATCGAAGCCAATCCTGACAAGATCCAGGCTATCTTAGATATGAGGCCCCCAGCTAATAAGAAGGAGGTGCAACGCCTAACCGGAAGGGTTGCGGCCTTGAGTCGCTTCATGTCAAGATCGGTAGAAAGGTGCCTGCCCTTCTTTAAGGCGCTGCACAAGGTCAACAGCTTTGAGTAGACAAAGGAGTGTCAGGATGCCTTCGAAAAGTTAAAGCGATTTCTATCCACTCCCCCGCTGTTGTCCAAGCCAAGGGGCAAAGAAGAGCTCTTTCTGTACCTCGCAGCCTTCCTAGAGGCCGTTAGTTCTATGCTCGTGCACATGGATGCAGACGGAGTGCAGAGGCCAGTCTACTATACAGCAAGGTACTTCATGATGCCGAGACCAGATATTCTAGAACCGAAAAGATCATTTTTGCCCTGGTGGTCTCTGCCCAATGCTTCTGACCCTACTTCCAGGCTCATCCCATCGTGGTGCTCACGGACCAACCTCTTCGGACCATCTTGTCCTGTCCTGACACCTCCGGTCGGTTAGCCAAGTGGGCCATCAAGCTGAGCGAGTTTGACCTATCTATTCGGTCAAGGTCTACCATAAAATCTCAGGTGTTAGCTGATTTCTTGGTCGAATGTTCTTGGACCGAGAAGTGTCCAAAGGAATCACGTCCGGGGGAGCGCATGGATCCCTCCTCGGCCGAGGAAGCAGAAAAGGAAGACTGGATCTTGCATATGGAGGATGGAGCAGCAAATTCCTAAGGAAGCGGGGCCGAGCTCATCCTTGCGAGCCCCAAGGGGGAGGTGGTGGAGTACGCCCTTCGGTTTCAGTTCCCGACCACTAATAACCAAGCGGAGTATAAAGTCCTGTTGGCGGGAATGAGGCTGGCTGAGGAGCTTGGTGCAGGGCGTCTGAGGGCCTTCACGGACTCCCAACTTATTTCTGGGCAGGTTGCTGGGGAATACGAAGCTAGAGACCCGACCATGTCCCGTTACCTAAGTAAAGTGCAGACCCAAGCCTCTCGGTTCTCTTACTTCCGCGTCAGCTATATTCTCCAAGCGGAGAACGCTAGGGCCAACGCGTTGTCCCGTTTGGCCACCTCGGCCAACGGGACTCTGAGAAGAACGTATGTGCAGCACCTGCAGACCCCAAGCATTGAAGTTGCGGATGAAGTAATGCCAATTGAGCCAGGACCCTCCTTGACGAATGCCTATGTCCAATATTTGACCAACGGCACTCTCCCAGAAGACCCCGCTGAGGCCAGGCTACTCAGACGGCGGGCCCCGAAGTTCTTGATGATGGACGAGAAGCTTTATCGAAGATCATTTTCTTATCCGGTCCTAAAGTGCGTCATACTAGTCGAGGCAGACTACATCTTACGAGAAATCCATGAGAGCATCTACGGGAGTCACTTGGGGTGCAGAGCCCTAGCTTACAAGGCCCTACGGCAGGGGTACTACTAGCTAACCATGAGGGAAGAAGCGGTCGAGCTTGTTAAGAAGTGTGATAGCTGCCAGCGCCATGCCAACATTCAGCGACAACCGACGTCTCTGCTGACCCCCCTGGTGGCACCATGGCCCTTTGCCCAGTGGGGTATGGACATCTTGGGACCATTCCCCTAGCCTCCGGACAGCGCAAGTTCCTCTTAGTGGTCGTCGATCACTTTACCAAGTGGATTGAGGCCAAAGCCCTTGCAAAGATCACTAAAAGCAAGGTAAGATCCTTCTTTTGGAAGTCTATCATATGCCGGTTCGGACTACCACACACTTTGGTCACCGATAATGGCCGGCAGTTTGACAACGCGCCCTTCCGGGAATTCTGCTCCGAACTGGGCATCCATCAGAGATTCACTTCCGTCGGACACCCTTAGACCAACGGAGCGGCCGAGGTCACTAATCGCATCATTCTCCAAGAACTGAGAACCCGACTAGATGATTGCAAAGGACGATGGGTGGAGGAACTCCACAACGTGCTATGGGCCTTTCACACAACGCCACGAGCCCCCACCGAAGAGACCCCATTCAGCCTGGTCTTCGGGTTCGAAGCTGTCATCCCAATGGAGGTAGGCTCCCCGAGCCCTCGGGTGGAGTCGTACAGTAAGGAAGACAACCCGGACCAGCTGCAAGCCAACCTCGACCTGGTGAAGGAGGTGCGAGACCGAGCGCGACTTCGGATGGCGGTCTACCGGCAACAAGCTGCCAAATATTACAATGCCCGCGTGCGCCCCAAGACCTTTTTGCCGGGAGACCTGATCCTTCGGCAAGCGGAAGTCTCGAAACCGACGGAAGGAGGCAAGCTAGCTCCGAACTGGGAGGGGCCCTACCAGATCACCGATGCACTTCGTCATGGAGCATTCAAGATTGAAGAGCTGGATGGGAAGCCGCTCCCTCAGACGTGGAATGCTGACAACCTTCGTCGGTACTATCTGTAGTACATTTCCTTCTTACATTGAATACCATGCTTGTATCCTTTTGGGTTTTCACCCCTCATTTCACATCAATGGACTTGAGTTCCAGCATCTCAGTTTTTCGACAAAAAGCCTTGGGCCAGCTAGGCACAAAGCCCAGTGTACCACTGGCAGAGCGATGTGACATCGGCTCTCAACGACTAAAGCCCGACCCCGGTCAGCACAAAAAGCCCTAGGCCAGCTAGGCATAAAGCCCAGTGTACCACTGGCAGAGCAATTTGCAATCGGCTCTCAACGACTTAAGCCCGACCCCGATCGGCACAAAAAGCCCTGGGCCAACCAGGCACAAAGCCCAGTGTACCACTGGTAGAGCAATGTGCCATCGGCTCTCAACGACTAAAGCCCGACCCGGTCGGCACAAAAAGCCCTGGGCCAGCCAGGCACAAAGCCCAATGTACCACTGGCAGAGCGATGTGCCATCGGCTCTCAACGACTAAAGCCCGACCCCAGTTGGCACAAAAAGCCCTGAGCCAACCAAGCACAAAGCCTAGTGTACCACTGGCAGAGCGATGTGCCATCGGCTCTCAACGACTAAAGCCCGACCCCGATCGGCACAAAAAGCCCTGGGCCAGCCAGGCACAAAGCCCAGTGTACCACTGGCAGAGCGATGAGCCATCGGCTCTCAACGACTAAAGCCCGACCTCGGTCGGCACAAAAAGCCCTGGGCCAGCCAGGCACAAAGCCTAGTGTATACTGGCAGAGCGATGTGCCATCGGCTCTCAACGACTAAAGCCCGACCCCGGTCGGCACAAAAAGCCCTAGGCCAGCTAGGCACAAAGCCCAGTGTACCATTGGTAGAGCGATGTGCCATCGGCTCTCAACGACTAAAGCCCGACCCTGGTCGGCACAAAAAGCCCTGGGCCAGCCAGGCACAAAGCCCAGTGTACCACTAGCAGAGCGATGTGCCATCGGCTCTCAACGACTAAAGCCCGACCCTTGTCGGCACAAAAAGCCCTGGGCCAGCCAGGCACAAAGCCTAGTATACCACTGGCAGAGCGATGTGTCATCGGCTCTCAACGACTAAAGCCCGACCCCTGTCGGCACAAAAAGCCCTGGGCCAGCCAGGCACAAAGCCCAGTGTACCATTGGCAAATCGGCGTGCAAGCAGCCCCGGGAAGCTTGAGTCTATCTCAGCCTTCCGAGTCCGATGCTCCATCGATCACCAAGGGTCTGTGTTCCTTGACCCTAGGATTCGGTCCTACGTGGTTAAGTCGAGGTTATCCAAGAATGAATTAAAGGATTACTCCTCAGTACCAACGAAGCCCTTAAGGGTCCCACGTCGGCAGCCAAAGGACTTGGGGTAAAAATTACAATTGGGTAAAGACAAATTTCATTGAAGGAAAAAGTGTACTTCATTGTCTCGAAAATGTTAAAACGCCGACCAAGTCGGACCTGCAAAAATGTAAAATAATAATAATAATAATAATACAACGTGAAGCTTACGGTCCAACTGGCGCATACTCGTCGTCAGATGAGCCAACCTCGAAGAGACGCTCCGACTCGACTTCAAGGGCCTGCGGAAAATCCAAGTCTCGGGCGACCTTTTCCTTTCCACGCTGGAACCCTTGAAGATACGCTTCCATCGAAGCTTCGGCTAGCTCGTCCATGAAGCGCTCGGATGCCCGAAACTCTTCAATAACCCTGGCGGCCCTGGCCTCAATAGCTGCCTCCACCTCGGCAACTCGAGCTTCCCTCTCTGCGGCTAGAGATGTCATCGCTGCCCTCTCAGCCTCCAGGGCGAGATCCCTCCTCCTCAGCTTTCTTCGCCCTTTCCTCAGCCTCCATCGCCCCCTCCTCGGCTTTCCTTGCCTTCTCCTCGGCCTCGCCCGCTTGATTCTCGACTGCCTGGATGATCGCGGCCAACTCTGAAATGTGCAGGTCCCTTGCCGCGACTGCACTTTCGGTCTCCATAAGCTGACTGAGAGCCGCCCGCAAATGGTTGGTCTCAAGTTCTGCCCAGCTTTCGACCACCTTTATCTCATTGGCCCGGGCTGTCCTGGCTGATTCTAAGGCCTTCTCGGCCGCTTATGCTCGAGCGCGAGCCTCCTTGGCCTCTTTCTGGGCCTCCCGCATGAGGGTCTTTCCCCCATGGATGACCTCCCTTGTAAAAGCCAAGGAGTTCGCAATCTGAATGCAGGCCTCGTGTCAAAAGAAAAAAGGAGAAATAAAAGGGAAGTCTGAAAGCAGGGGGCTACGAGTCTACTTACTTTGATCAGGGCCGCGTAGGATTCTTGAAAGAATGTGGCCGCCTTCAAACGGCTAAGTTCTTCCTGAACCTCATGTACGAGGATTGATGAGACGAGCCGCTCTGCCCAGCGTCTGTCGTCTAAAATGGAGTCCCGATGCAACCTTGGCCCAGCTCCGCTTCCTCCAGTAGCCTCGGCGGTTTCGGATCCGGCGCAAGGGGAGCTGCTTGCCGGTGTCTGCTCCGAGGGTTGGCTTGCACCTCCCGACGGTCCCTCACCCCAGTTCCTTGTTACTTCGGCGGGGACTGGTCCGTGGGGAGCGGGGGGTTCCTCCGCTATCGTCGGCTCCTCCGCTATCGTCGGCTCCTCCATGGCCAGCTCCTCCATTATCGCCGGCTCCTCTGTTGTTGCCACCTCGGCCACCGCCCTTTCAGGCAGGGTGTCGGCCGTCAGATCGATCTTCGGAGCGGCCGAAGGTTCTTGCCGTGCAGGTGGCTCAGGCACCCGCACTGTCGGGCGTTTTGGGGCCGGAGCTTACTGTCCCTCACTCGGCCCCTCCCGAGCCCTCCTCTTGGCAGCGGCCTTCATGAGTCTGCGAGTCGGGACCTTCATAGCTATGCAAAATCGACCCGAGGTCAGTCGTCAAAAAAAAACGAAGCAGGAAGACTTTGACTAGGAATGAGGGAGACTTACCACGGTGGGAGATGAGACCCGTCGAGTTGAAATTTTCCTCTGTTAGAAGCAGGTTGTACCGAGGAATGTCGGTAGCCAACAACTGCCCCAACGCTTCCTTGTCTCTGGGATGGACAGTGGAATTTGCGTTACCTCGAAGGTCGAGGTTCCCCCACCGGGACTTAACTTGGTCAAGATTAGTAAAGAAAAATCGGGATTTCCACCCCTTGATAGAGGTAGGAAGAAGCAGCTTCAGGACTCGGCCGGGTCGGGACTGAAACAGCCACCAACCCTTCTGAGCCCGGAGGATGTAGAATGAGCGAAAGAGAGAGACCCGAGGAGTAACTTGGAGATGGTGGCAGAGGACAACAAAGGCACTAATGACCCGAAGGGAGTTCGGGACCAACTGAGAAGGGTTCAAGGAGTAATAGTCAAGAAGGTTTACGAAAAAAGGAGGGTGGGGTAAGCGGAGGCCCACCCTCAGGGAAATTTCATAAATAGCCACTCGACCTGGTCGAGAGGAGATCACTCTATCGTCGGGAGTTGGGAGATAAAGCCCGACATCTCGGGGGATTTGATAACGGGCCCGAATGTTCGCTAAATCCTGGCCTGTCACCGTGGAGGTGACCCCTTCCGGGGATTCCGCCTCCACCCTCGAGGAAGTGCCGGCCTTCGCCTGGCATCTCCTCAATGGGGCCCTGCCAGCCACCGCCAAATGCCTCCCTGCGGAAGCCTCCCCGACGACCCATCGCCAGGCCAGAGGGGCGCGGTCCTCCGAATCAAAGGACCACTCAAGAGGAGGAGAAGGAGAAGAGGGAGAAGAAGGAGAAGCATGAAGCCTCCTGGGCGAAGGACGATCCTCTGAATCGTCCTCCGAGGTCCAAGACGTGGAACTCATTGTTGGAAGGAGCAGAGAGGTCTAGAAGAAGCGAGGAGCTAACCTGGGGAAGAAAAATGGCGTGCGCGAGTTCTCAGGTTGCAAGGAAGGCCAGGAGGCGGAAGGTCAGGGAACCAGAGGAAGAAGACAACGATGGCAGGAGCAGCGTGGCCAAATTCAATCCCCCACCCGAGTTTTATTGAGTTTTGAATTATCCCGCCTTGTCTCGTCCGCCACGTGGACTCTCCCCGTAGGTGAGGCTGCCTCGATGGTCGCTCGGCGCGTGATACGATCTGCTTTCAGCCAACGATGGGATGCTGCTGACGTCATCATTATGATGGGCAATGATGGCACCACTTTCCTCGCGGACTTCGAAGGATTAACCTTGCCTCGAGGACGAACGTCGCAGATCGGGTGGATGGTAGTGGCCGCCCTTTCACATCCCCCTTAACGCCCGCATAAAGCCATTGCAGCGCCTAGAGACACGTGCCCAAGGGCGGTTCGCAAAGGATGGGGATCAGCCACTCGGAAGGTGACACCCCTTTCGCCTTGTTGGGGTGGGCCCACTCCGTCTCAGGGGTGAGGGGGCATCTGATGTGGCTGATCTAGCGCCGTCAGAATAAACGATAACGGCGACTGACGGAGGCTCTCTCGACCTCCTTAGCCCCCTTTGGTCTCGGGCTTCATGAACAGTGTCTGGCCTCGAGTTCTGCTCTCGGCCTCAAACCATAGCTCCCGAGCCTTATGAACAGTATCTTAACCCCCAAGACCCCTTGCTCTTGGGCTTCATGAACAGTGCTTGGCCTCGAGTTCCGCTCTCGGCTTCAAGCCATAACTCTCGGGTCTTATGAACAGTATCTCAACCCCCGAGACCCCCTTGCTCTCAAGCTTCATGAACAGTGCTTGGCCTCGAGTTCCGCTCTCGGCCTCAAGCCACACAGCTCCCGGGCCTTATGAATAGTATCTCAACTCCCGAGACCCCCTTGGTCTCGGGCTTCATGAACAGTGCTTGGCCTCGAGTTCCGCTCTCGGCCTCAAGCCACAGCTCCCGGGCCTTATGAACAGTATCTCAACCCCCAAGACGCCCTTGGTCTCGAGCTTCATGAACAGTGCTTGGCCTCGAGTTCCGGTCTCGGCCTCAAGCCACAGCTCCCGGGCCTTATGAACAGTATCTCAACCCCCGAGACCCCCTTGGTCTCGGGCTTCATGAACAGTGCTTGGCCTCGAGTTCCACTCTCGGCCTCAAGCCATAGCTCTCGGACCTTATGAACAGTATCTCAACCCCCGAGACCCCCTTGGTCTCGGGCTTCATGAACAGTGCTTGGCCTCGAGTTCCACTCTCGGCCTCAAGCCACAGCTCTCGAGCTTCATGAACAGTGCTTGGCCTCGAGTTCCGCTCTCGGCCTCAAGCCATAGCTTCCGGGCCTTATGAACAGTATCTCAACCCCCGAGACCCCCTTGGTCTCAGGCTTTATGAACAGTGTCTCAACCCCCGATGCATGATCCGGCCCGCTCTGGGCCACCTGGCATGCCCACGTAATCCGCCGCACATCCGTAACAGGGTGTGACCATACCTCATAACGGCGTATGGTCCATTGTATGTCTGTCATTGTGCGTGACCATACCCCGTTGCAGCATACGGTCCTCCACCTGCCCGCGACTGTGGGCGGTCACATCCGACGGTGACGCGCACCAGGTATAACCCTAGAAGCGAGACACCTGTGAAGCCGTACTGACAAGTGACGCAGGACACCTCCAGCATGCACGGTGATAGTGCGATCCGTCACTGTCGGCCTCATCTTTTGTCCGTTATTGAATGGGGCACCTTGAAATCAGCAATCTTCGGGAACGAAAGGGATATCTTCGAACATGTATAAAAGCCTCACGCTGTAAGTAAGGAAAGATGAACTCTGGTTTTTCTAGCTTCTTCCTACTAGTAAAGCCCTGACTGTCTAGCTTCCTTCGGCTAAACAGTCTTAATCTGTTCCCAAGTGACTAACTTGAGCGTCGAAGGATCCCCACCGGAGCATCCGGTCTTCGGGGACTTTTCTTGCAGGAGTCCGGCGAGGAGGACGTCCGTTTCCCCGGCGCTTGAAGAAAGTGACTTGGCGTCATCATAATTCAATTCTCTTTTAATGCTCTAGTCTAGATTAGCTCCCTTCTTCTCTCGAAATACAGACAAATGGATTTAAAGATTGCCGAGCTTTTAGCAATTTATAAAAAGTAAAGGCCGCATCCTTTACCTTAGGTAAAGGACTAAAGGACTGAAGCCAGGATCCAATGCCAGTCTATTCAGACAGAAAATATCATGCTAGTCCCAGAGTAGCATGTGGCACAACCATATTCCACAACATGCCAAGGATAAGCATGGTACATTCGGTATCAATACTGGGATGACAAAGGACAGCCCATAGTACTTTGAGCCTTGATTCAGATTTAGACACATGAAGGCTATAAGTTGATTACTCTAAAGGCTTGCCATTTAGCTATTTAGAGAATCAAAGTTTAGACAAAATAAGGAAAAATCTTATAAAAAATTTGAAGTCTTTTAGGATTGATTATATATTTTCACAAAGTAACCAGCTTATTTCTGCATGAAGCAAATCTGGAGACATTAAAGAAAGCATTCCATCACCTAGTGGCATCTCCACCATCCCATTCTAAAGGATATTTGTAGGATCACATAGCAGGTTAAATAATTTAAAGCCTCCCGCATTTGTTAAAGAACCTATCAACCGGCAGGCAGGCCAGTCAGACAAGTCATTGAGATGAGATCAAAGTAGAATTTGAAGTAATAATGTGTAAACATCTCCCAAGCCACCCTTAATAGCTCATGATCTATTTTGCTCATGTAGATCTTAATTGGGATAGGGCCTCCATTCAAAATATAAATAAATAAATAAGTGTGTGTTTTATGGTGGAGGGCTGCTCATCTCAATCAACGTACCATTTAGTATTGATATCAGGCACCCACCAACATGAAATATTCAAAATTTCAGCCCTTATTATCCCAGACAAGAAAAACCAATATATATCAAGATATCAGGTAACATAATGATAATGTCAACCAAGACTTTTTTCCTACTTTTTTTATTACATTAAATATTTTTATGGCATCAAAATAAATGCCTTAAAATAGTAGTTGATCTAGATTTTATTATATTAGCCAAGATATTGATATCTTGGCTCCTGTATATTGATCAAGGTATTGGATTGCAATATCTCAGCTCCTTTACAACACCTTCCATCTCCCCTGAGATAAATCAAGTTCTTGATTCACCTAAATATGAATCTCCCACAATATGTCTGATATCTCAACATTTGAAAACCTTGGATCCAACGCCTTATCAACGGTATCAATGAAATATGCACTAAGCTAAAATATCAATTCCAGAATAACTTTCACATACACAACAACAAACTATTTGTTGGCAGCTGCAGTCCAAGAGCATACTGGATGTATTTGGCCCAAGAAAAATCCTGATCTGAAACAACCCATTTGGAACCATTAACATAGCACAATCACCCAATTTTCCTTCCCATCAAAGTATTTATGATCGACTTTCCACTAAAACCAAATAGTACAATGTGGGAGTCCTAAAGTATTTCAATATCAAGCACATCAAGAAAAAAAAAAAAAAGTGAATATATACAAATACCCCTTTAAAAATTTAAAAAATAAATATAAAGCTTCCTCAAATGATGAAGAAAAATGGCTTTCATAAACTGAAAAAAAGTGAGCCTCGCTTTCCATTTAAAGGCTTCCTTCACAAACTGATCTATTTAAGAAAGAGATCAAAAAAGACTAAACATGTTTAAGGAAAGAAACTTTTATGAAAGAGGGCCATTAGGCCTCATGATGTCAATAAAAGCACTAAAGACAATGCTTTAAAACGATTTCATGAAATTGCACAAAGTAGGACGAGTATCAATTAATATAACCAAACACAAGAAATTAACAGAAAACAGGTGGCGCCTTATTTCTTTTTTATAAGCATCTAAATATATAAGCTCATCCATCAATTGAACTTGTCCATTAGGGGTTGCAGTAGTCACATGTTTTGTTCAAGATTATTACATAAAGGGAGCTCCCAGACAACTCCTCAACTATGACTCCACTTCCATCATACAGCCTTTCTTACTCAAATCTTTCAATTGGCCTTCTGTGGATCATCTCCAATGCTGTATGTAGTGGAAAGAAGTATGTCTCTCCCAATGAGAGCCTCTCATGTCTTCCCATCTTCTTTCCATCCATCTCTTGGCCAAAGAGTAAAGGTCCATTCCAAAGAAATCCTACACATCTAGCCTCAAGTGATCTTGCTCAAATCAAAGGAGCATCTGCACTTTACACCCAATGCTAACCAACCTCATCCCAATGCACTAAACGACAGTTTCTATACCACTTATATGACAAAATTGGTACATAGGCTTCAATTAGTTACATATTTGAGTTTAGAAAACATTGTCTTAGAAATGCCCAATATGGTTTAATCACCAAGAGAAGTTAAAAGTAATTCATAATCTAGATGCGGTGTGAAAGAGAGCAATAACATGTTCCACAAGAGAAGCATCCTACCATGAACCAAAATACAAAACTATAAACAGATAGTAGGAATGCATCAAGGTTCGGGTTAAGTACAAATTGCACCATTTATCTCCACAAAAATGAAACATCTCAACTATATCATCCAAGACACTAGTGACATATTTTACTTTCAATTAGAAAATTATAAAGAACACTTTCATCCCAATTGCAATTATCAAGGACTTGATTGTATCAGGATATATTTAAGCATATATGTTGAAAAACCACAACCAAAACAACAATTATATCAATCAAACTATCCAATATGTTCTAGTTTATATCAACAAAGAAAAATGGCCAATATATCCATATGCATCTCAATGTCTGGTCAATATTGATAAATATTGGAATTTAGACCATAAATAATACCATAATGTATGACAACTGAATTGTTAATTTGACTTTGATTGTGTTTTTGATAATAAATTTCAACTTATTAGTTCTTCTACCTTCTACTTTTATCAACTTCTGAGTTCCAACTATTAAATCTAACCACTTCCACCTCTTAAGGACTACATCCCTCATGCAACCCACATGAAACATTTTGCATGACATCAACCAATAGAAGGCAAATTAACCATTTATTTAAGCAGTGAGATGTTATAGTGCTAGCTAGATTAGAGTATCTATGCTCCCTTATTTAAACCAAAACAAGATGAACTAAAAGAAAACAAACTTTATACTAAGCTTGAAGGACAGCTAAATGCATCAAGTGACAGATTGAAAAACAGTAAGGCTCAGCTTTCAACTCATTCATATTGATATAACAGAAATAGTTTATTTCTTTGGGGAAAAAGGAATGGTAGAAAAAGAAAAAAAAAACTGGGGAAAAAAGAGGAAGAAGGCTTTCTTGATTATACTGGAAGAATGGATGATCACTGCCCCTTGCTAGGCAAAGGCATGTTGCTTCTCTCTAGATATCACTAAATGCAACAAGTTCAGACAGTGCTTTGTTATTGGCTCTACCATGCAGGCCCATCAGAAAGAAACTTGGAGAGGAAGAGCTAGATGCCTACAATTTTGAATATATGAACCATAACATAAATTAATTCACAAAAAAAAGCACAAAAAGTAAAATATGTAAAAACAGTTTTTAAGAAGTTCCAAACCATTTAAACTGTTAAAAAGGAAAGGAAAAACCATTCCATTATGTAGAGGAACGATAAGCACATGGGGCTGAGAATGGGTGAGATATAGATATATCAATAATAATTATATCCATATTTTTTCTATGAATATGAATACGGTGGATATAACCAAACACTAAAATTAATACCATATTTCTTCTAAATAAATACAAATACAAATTGGATACTAAGCATATATGTATTTATTCTGAACAGATAAATGTGCAAGATAGATATTAGTCATATCCATAATTTTTTTTCATCTAGATACAAATATAAGTCGGATATTGTTCAAATATAGATCAGATTTTTAGTAGATTTTATAAACTCCCACAAAGTACAACTGGTTAAGGATTCAAGTCACTAGTCCAAGCTGACTATGTATTAAAAACGCTAAAAATAAAGATATAACATAAAATTTTTAACATTTCTTCACATAAAATGCTATAAGCATGAATTATCTATTTTTCAAAGAGCTTATAAAAAATATATATATATGTAAAATACATAGAAGTTTTTAACATTTTTAAATGCTTTTAAGCAAAAAAGTTTTGACAATTTTTCATTTTTATTAAAGAGGAAAGAATTTCTGATAAAAATGATGATTAAAATATGAAATATCACAATATTCATCAAATCATTATTTAATGGCATGAAGACATCTATATAAGTAAAATAAACTAATATAAAATAGAAATAGATGCTGCAGCTTGGTAGTTGAGCACTGGAAAGGTCATTGGTTCATATTCTAGGTGCAACAGTTCATAAAGAAAACAAGATTTATAAGTAGCTATCTGGCTTTATATCCAGATCTCATAAGATATTAGAATTTCTAACCAAATATGATAAAAATTGGATCCACAAACTTTATTTGACCCAGTTTCAGCTCTTTAAAGATATAGTGCAAGACATGGTCCAACCAAAATACTATGGAGAAAGCAGGCTATTTGCAATATGATACAACAAAAGGATCCCTAAAAAAGGCTAGTGAAATAGTGAAAAAATAAAAGTACTTTTTTATATCAAATTTAAGGCACCACCCAAAAAAATGTCGCGATGACCCATTGATCTCCTCAATTTTGTTCATCTTCTCCCACTATCTAACTCTCGTTAGTAAGAACCTAATCTTACTTAATTATAGAAAACTTTTATGCATCTGCTTGAAACTTCTCCTAGGAGAAGAATAGTAAAAGCCCTAGCTATATCACACAAGGGGCTTGCTTTAACTCCCCTGTTTGAGCGTTTTTATAGAAAAAGTTCGAACAAATCAGACCAGAGAAATTCATTGCAGACTTACAGGTTTTATAATCATACTCATATGCATATATGCAAATTCATAAGAAAAAAAAAAGACAAAATATGATGGAAATATCCAGACATAAACAATCAAAGACCATGAGTCTTAAAAAATTACATCTAAATATTCCCAAGACACATAGCAGATTAAATAACAAATATTTAAGTAAAGATATTATTTTGTCAGGTAAGTGTAAGACTTAATTTAAATATATTGATCACGATATCAATATATTTATTATGATCGATAATTACCTCCAGCCATTATTATTAATGGTCTATCCGATGAGGGTAAGGAATTCGATCTTCCTTGAATCAGCTGCACGGGATCTTGATCTTCCTTTCTTTAGGGATCTGGATCTTCCTCCTTCGATGGATCTTGATTGATCTTCCTCCTCCTCTCGATGGATCTTGATTGAGTTCTTCTAATCAACGAGCCATCGCATTCTGATGGTGTATGCCCTCAGGATGTGCTCTTGATCAGGGACTCAATGCCAATGCCTCTGCTTATTAGGTTTTCCTTTCGATAACCATGTTCAAAACCTTAGGAAGGGTCCCTTTTTATACTCAATTCCTTCACCGCATGCTCCCATCAAGCAAGCGTTCAAATATTAAAGGGGGGGCTGTTATCACTTCTTAATAAGCGGAAAAATGCTAGTTAATAAAATAAGGACCATTAAAAGGCGACGGGTTATTACATTCTCCCACTTGGTCCGTATATTTTATCAACACTGAACAAGAAACTAAATACATGAATCATAGCGATAGGTCCTCTATAATTGAGTATTATCTTCTATGTATTACAATGCATTCAATTTCTTTACCACTATTCCAGATGTGACAACATAACATAATGAATAAACCATATGTTTATTCAGAGTCCAAAAGAAAAGTTTGTCATTTCTCAAAAGTCATATAATGTGTACACCTGAATGAGAAATAAACAAATGATTGAAATAAGAGTTTCTTTGTACAAATTGTTATCCATACAATTATATCATGGAACCAACTCTCATTCTTATCACATGATCCTTAAAATTCTTAATTGGCATGCCTTTAGTCAAAGAATCAGCTATCATCAATTCAGTGCTAACGTGTTCTATGACCACTTTGTTTTCTTTAACACGTTCTCTTATGGCTAAATACTTAATGTCGATATGTTTGCTTCGACTACCACTCTTATGATTTTTAGCTAAAAATACAGCAGCTGAATTGTCATAGTACAGTTTAATTGGCCTAGTAATAGAGTCAACAATTCTAAGCCCTGAGATGAAACTCTTCAACCATACACCTTGCGATGTAGCCTCAAAACAAACAACGAACTCCGCTTCCATAGTAGAGGTAGCAGTCAAAGTCTGCTTTGCACTCCTCCATGATATGGCTCCACCAGCTAACATAAATATAAATCCTGATGTTGATTTCCGAGAATCAACGCAGCCAGCAAAGTCCGAATCTGAGTAGCCCTCTATCTCCAAACGATCAGTTTGTCTATACATGAGCATGTAATCTTTGATCCCTTGAAGATACCTCATGACCTTTTTAGCAGCTCTCCAGTGGTCTAAACCTGGATTACTCTGATATCTTCCCAACATTCCTACTGCAAATGCAATGTCAGATCTTGTGCAAACCTGAGCATACATTAGGCTTCCAACAGCTGAAGCATATGGAATGTTGTGCATCTGTTCCCGTTCAAGTTCATTTTTAGGGCACTGGTTCAAAGCGAACTTGTCACCCTTTACTATAGGTGCAACACTTGGTGAACAATTTTTCATCTGAAATCTCTCCAAGACTTTATTGATATAAGTTTTTTGAGACAATCCCAAAATGCCTCGAGATCTTTCTCTATGGATCTTAATGCCAATGACATAAGATGCTTCACTCATATCTTTCATATCAAAATTTTTGGAGAGAAATTGTTTCACCTCATATAGCAACCCTTTATCATTGGTTGCAAGTAGAATGTCATCCACATATAGGACCAAGAAATAAATTTTGCTCCCACTAACCTTCTGGTATATACATTGATCCATGATGTTTTCTTCAAAACCAAAGAAAGATATCACATCATGAAATTTTAAATACCACTGACGTGAGGCTTGTTTCAATCCATATATGGATTTCTTAAGCTTACAAACCAAATGCTCACCATCACTAGAGGAAAATCCTTCAGGCTGTTTCATGTAAACCTCTTCCTCTAGATCTCCATTAAGGAATGCAGTCTTCACATCCATTTGATGTAACTCAAAATCAAAATGAGCTACCAATGCCATAATTATTTGAAGAGAGTCTTTCTTGGATACAGGAGAAAATGTCTCCGTGTAGTCGATTCCTTCCCTCTGAGTGAATCCTTTGGCAACGAGTCTTGCTTTATATCTCTCAATGTTGCCTTGTGAGTCTTTCTTTATTTTGAAGATCCATCTACATCCAATGGCTTTTACACCATCAGGCAACTCAACAAGATCCCAGACTCGATTAGATGCCATAGATTCCATCTCGTCTTTCATGGCATTGAACCACAAGTTTGATTCCTTAGAACTCATGGCTTGTGAAAACGTTTCAGGATCATTTTCGGCTCCAATGTTATAGTTAGATTCATGTAGATACACAACATAATCACTAGGAATTGCTGGTTTCTTTATTCTAGTTGATCTTCTTAATGTTGTGTCAATGACCTCTTGAGGAGTATCTTGCACAACTGATTGTTGATGAACAACACAATCTTCTAGATTACCATCAGCTTGTGAAATCTCAATGACTGGTTGTTGGGCACTTAATTGAGTTTGAGGAGTGCTATAAATAACAACCAATCCCTCACTTGAAGTGGAAGCTGGAATAACTGAATGATCTTTCTCAGAAGAAGCCAAATACTGAGATTGATCACTCCCATTGATCAAGTCATTCTCAAGAAATTTTGCATTTCTTGATTCCATAATCCTAGTGCTGTGAGATGGACAATAAAATCTATAACCCTTGGACTTCTCAGCATATCCAATAAAGTATCCACTAATGGTCCTTGGGTCTAGTTTCTTTTCTTGTGGATTATAGACTCTTACTTCAGATGGGCATCCCCAAACACGTATATGTTGCAGACTTGGTTTCCAACCTTTAAATAACTCAAATGGCATTTTGGAAACAGCCTTGGTTGGAACCCGATTCAATATATACGCAGCAGTTTTAAGAGCTTCAGTCCACAAGGATTTAGGTAAGTTAGAGCTAACAATCCGGTTTCTCCTTTCAGCTACACCATTTTGGTCAGAAGACCCTGGCATGGTGTATTGTGCAACAATTCCATTTTCTTCAAGAAACCGAGCAAACGGACCAGGTGCTTGTCCATTCTCAGTGTATCTACCATAATATTCTCCACCTCTATCTGACCTCACGATTTTAATTTGCTTGCCGCATTATTTCTCTACTTCTGCCTTAAATACCTTAAAGGCATCTAATGCTTCGTTCTTATTATGAAGTAGGTAGAGATACATATATCGTGAATAGTCATCAATAAATGAGATGAAGTATCTCTGACCATACGAATCCATATCTGGGCTACAGATATCCGTATGTATGATCTCCAGTATTTCCGAACTTCTCTTGGCATTTTTCTTGGACTTGTTGGTTTGCTTTCCCTTTATGCAGTCCACACAAGTGTCAAAATCAGTAAAATCAAGAGTATCAAGTACTCCATCTTTTACTAATCTTTTAATTCTCTCAATGGAGATATGACCTAATCTCCGATGCCACAAAATAGAGGAATTCTCATTTATAACACATCTTTTCATACCAGTTTGGGCGTGCATCACATTATAGGTGGTATTATTTTTCAAATTGATTTGGAAAAGATTGTCTGACAATGTACCATTCCTAATAAGCTTAAATTTATAAAATAAATCAACAGAGCTTTTATTAAAATTAAAGGAGTATCCTGCTGGTACAAGCCTTGACACTGAAATCAAATTTCTAGAGAAACTTGGAATATAAAATGTCTTTTCCAAATCCAAAACAAAACCAGAATGTAAAATAAGTCTGCACGTTCCAATTGCTTCCACATGTGAACCCATCTTGTTTCCTGAATAGATGCTTTGTTCACTTCCCAATGGTTTCCTTTGATTTAGAAAACTCTGCAAGGTATTTGAAACATGGATTGTAGAACCAGAATCAATCCATCATGTGTTATGACATATAACCAAATTGGATTCATGACATACGAATGAGGTTAGACTACCTTTCTTGTCAAGCCAAGCTTTGAATTTGAGACAATCTTTCTTTATATGCCCTTTCTTCTTGCAAAAGAAGCACTTGGACTCCTTCTTGTCTTCTGTATGGATGGATACTTTACCCTTTCCTTTGCGTTTGGCTTTGGGAGCTTTAGTCTTTCTCTGAGTGACTAAATGTGTACTTTCTCCCATTTCTAAAATCAGCCTCCCTTCCTCTTGAACACACATGTTTAGAAGTTCATTAATTGACCATTTGTCCTTATGTGTATTGTAAGATATTTTGAAGGGACTATATTGCTGTGGGAGTAAGCTCAAAATAAAGTGCACCAAGAAAGATTCTGACATCTCAACCTCTAGGGATTTCAACTGAGCCGCAATGTCCCTCATCTTCATGATGTGCTCACGCACACCTCCAACCGTAGTGAGCTTCATTGATGATAATTTTTCATTAGGGTGCTAGCCATTGCCTTATCTGAAGACTCAAATTGTGCATCAATAGCCTCAGAAGTTCCTTAACATTTTTGCACTCAGAATTGAACCACGTATACTAGCAAAAATTTTAGTACGTATGAACATCATACTGAGGCGATTGGACCGTTCCCATCGTTCATACGCAGCAATCTCAGCCTGAGTGCTAGTAGATGTAACTGAATGTGGTTCATCCTTCCTGATAGCATAGTCAATATCCATGCATCCTAATTGAAGAAGAATTCTCTCCTTCCATAATTTATAATTATCACCACTTAAATCGGGAATGTCACATTTCATATCAGAAATATTAACAGACAAAATAGCTGCATAAAAATAAAATCATGTTCATGTAATTGAATTTGAGGCATATAACTTGATGTCATGTTTTACCAATGTAAACATGCAATAACATGAATCAATAACATACAATAACTACCTGTGGGCTAAGTTATTATACTCAAATAAACTCATTAGCTTAATGATGTGACTAACAAATTATATTCATTTCTTAATTCCTATGGGTAATTAAGAAAATAATTTGTTATCACATCCTAATTAATTATATTAGTGCAACAAAAATTTCTATGGGATAAGATTCATTACATTAATATAATTAGTCACAATTAATGTCATCTAACCTTATGTGATCTTTGCAACTCAATATATAATTTTGATTAATCAAAGATGCTATGGCTACTCCTCAATTAATCAACATCATATTGATCACATGACATTGAATTCCATTACATGCATATAGATTAACCAATTTAGCATGATTATTAGGTAGTGATCTTAATCAACGTAACATTTCCAAATCAAGATCTGAGTTAGTCAAATTGGCTAGGCCAGTGAAAGAGAAGTGGGGTCCCCCCGTTGCTTTCCTTAGGTCAGTCAACGGAACCAATTAAGTAACCACAATCTCTTTACCTTTCTAGACACCAACTGACCAATAGACCTTGAAAGGATTTGCACTGTGATTTTTACACTACCACCAAATTCATGCATAGAATAAATCTAGTACGCAAAACAGAAGACAACATTTCAATTATCTATTTAATGAATTTTGAAATTATCATCTTAAGAAAAAATTTTGTTAATTAAAACACGTCCGGCCGTAACTCATTATTCCCTTGGGCCAGTCTATGCAAAACACCGTAGGCATAGAGACTCAGGAGACGTATTTTAATACAAAAATTTAAACTCAAGAAACAAATGATGAAAATAAATCATGTTACATGATTTAATAAAACATTAAACATATAATAAATATATTTAAAATTCAACCAATCCAGATTTTAAATCCCGTGAGAGAACGGAAAGACTATAAGCGAGAAAAGCGAAAACCGAAAGTTTTCTCTCTTTTTTAATATGTCACCGCATGTGGTTATAGAAGCCACGTTTCCGCTGAATTTAGTTTTTCTTTTCTTTAATGCTACGTTTCTTTTTTCTTCCTTTCTTTAATGCTATCTCTTTAATACCAGAAAGAAATCCGGGAAACCTTTAATGCCAGAAAGAAATTTTTAATAGAAAAGAAAGAGGCCACGTTTTGTTTCCGCAAAAATCGGAATCTAAGATAGGTTTGATGATTTCTGCTCAATTCCGTGAACAAAATCAAAACTGAGCAAAAATCGAAACCTGAGATCCAAAAAACTGAAAACGGAAAACACGCGGCATAAATTGCTTGAAAAGAGAAACTTGGATAGAAATCCTCACAAAATAAGGCAGAGGTTTTAAAAGCCCTGATACCAAATGTAAGACTTAATTTAAATATATTGATCACGATATCAATATATTTATTATGATCGATAATTACCTCCAGCCATTATTATTAATGGTCTATCCGATGAGGGTAAGGAATTCGATCTTCCTTGAATCAGCTGCACGGGATCTTGATCTTCCTTTCTTTAGGGATCTGGATCTTCCTCTTCGATGGATCTTGATTGATCTTCCTCCTCTCGATGGATCTTGATTAAATTCTTCTTATCAACGAGCCATCGCATTCTGATGGTGTATGCCCTCAGGATGTGCTCTTGATCAGGGACTCAATACCAATGCCTCTGCTTATCAGGTTTTTCTTTCGATAACCATGTTCAAAACCTTAGGAAGGGTCCATTTTTATACTCAATTCCTTCACCGCATGCTCCCATCAAGCAAGCGTTCAAATATTAAAGGGGGGTTGTTATCACTTCTTAATAAGCGAAGAAACGCTAGTTAATAAAATAAAGACCATTAAAAGGGGGTTATTACAGTAAGAAGCCCGAGGAGCAAAAGAGCTAAGGTCATGTCAAAAAAAAAAAAATTGGAACAGAAATTCTTATTTTTAAATCATATTTAATGATCTTTGCTAGTCGAGACAAGAGCATCCATCAGTTCCTCATCGCAGCTTTTTGAACAATATTACCAACTTTAAGTAAAAAGGAGGGCAGACAATGGAGAAAGAGGGGGGAAATCAGTACTCACGGTGACAGGTCGCTCCGGCAACTGCATGCAGAAGGAACATTTGAACTTCTCATCGAAGAGATCGAACACGTCGTCGTCCTCCCCTTCGCCTTTCTTCTTCTTTTCCTTCTCCTCGTCGACGGCCGGCGCAGCACTGCGGCTGACCAGCGCCTGCCATCGCCTCACCTTCTCCTGCTCGGTCAGCGAGGTATCGGCCTCGATCTCCCGGATGGAAGCGATCAGGTTGCCAGAGGCGCCGGACAGGGCGGCGTCCGGGGTGGCGGTCGACGGGGAGCAGTCGGGGCACTCCCAATCGGCGACGGAGGCGAGTGTCTCCAGCGGGCGGGCAAGGCATAGGGCGTGCCAAGGGGTGGAGCAGGTCCGGTAGAGCAGTACCTCCGCCTCCGGCACCGCCGCCTTGCAGACCATGCAGACGCCGTCGCCGTCGCAGGGGAGGTCGCAGGCCGGGGCCATCGGAGAAGGCGATGGATAGAGAGAGAGGAGGCAATGAGATCTCGGGCTAAGTTTGTGGTAGGGATTTGGGGGAAGAGAGGGACGAGGGGTAAGAAGGGAGGAAGGAGGGAAGAAAGAGGCGGTGTTTCGAAAAAACGACGTGGGGGTTTTGAATTTCCCTCTCCTCCGAGGGAAGCGGCTGGTGCGCTTCCGTGCACGCTGGTCTGGTCAAAATATTAAGTTAACAAAGTACCATCTGATTCGAATTTCTTTTTTCCATTTTCCCGTCCTTTGAAAATCTTAGAAGGTTCTAGAGTCATGTTAGAGAGGCGAGGGATTAGCTTTGATTTCCTTGTGATTGAGACGGATGAAAGTTTCAGCTAGGTTTAGGCTGTGATTGGAGGATAAGAGGATATATGATATCTTCTTTGTCCCAACAAGTTATAACTAAAGAGAATAGTTTTAAAAAAGTTTAACCAGAGGGGATAATCGAAATTATCCCTTGAACTTATATCTAGGGACTCTGGAATAATAGTATATCCCTCCAGCTATCCCATAAGGACATATTTGGTAATATAAAAATTTAGTTTTAACTCTAGTCTTCATTCTTTCCCCTCTCATCCGAGTGGCCATCGCTCCTGCTCCGTCTTTCGATCTCTGCTCCTGATCTCTACTCCCATCCGAGCGGCCGTCACTCCTGCTCTCATTTTTCGATCTATGCTCCCAATCTTTGCTCCCGTCTTTCCGATCTCTACTCCCATTCGAGTGATCGTCGCCTCTGCTTCCGTCTTTCGATCTCTTCTCCCGATCTCTACTCCCATCCCAGCGGCCATCGCGCCTACTCCCATCTTTCGATCTCTACTCTCATCTTTCCGATCTTTGCTCCCGTCTGAGTGGCCGTCGCCCCTGCTCCCGTCTTCCGATCTCTGCTCTCGAACGACGATTCTTGGCATCTATCTCCTCCATCTCCATCCATCTCCTCGTCGGCTTCGCCATCATCGGTGATTAAACCTCTCACCTTCTTAAACCCCCCTATCTCCTCCTTTTTATCTTCATCACTTCTTTCTCATTTACTATTTTTTCTTTTCGATTTTAATTTTTGGTGCTTGATGTTTTGGTGTTAAAGAACAAAAAGTCTTTCTTTTCTTCACTTCATTGGAACTTCACCAACTGGTTGAGCTTACGGCCTAGGTCTTCTTGATCATCAAAGCGCTTGATAGTTAATGACCATAGAAGCTATTTTTTAATTCATAAGATTTTAAGATAAGTATTCCTCCAGTTATGTACAAGGTTTTGTTAACGGCTGTATTTGTTAGGAAGTATATTTAATGCCTTAATTATTGAATCTATCATGAAAATAAGAATCAAAGTAGGTAGCTTTTAAAGGATACTTAAAACAGGAGGGATTTTCCCTGCAACACATAAGGATCATACTGCTTGCACTACACTTGGATTTACTATGGATGAGAGAGGAGGATGGCTAGCATGAGTTTGCTCTGCCATCCGGTTGCAAAGAGTGAACTTCGCCCAAATGGGAAACCAGAAAAAAGAAGGGAAAAAAAAAACTCATTACATCAACATTCTTTTTTGTTGCTGTCAAATCATTTGCGATGAGCGTCGGGTAAGCTGAGATCTCCTCAGGCCTTCGAGAATGCAGAGAGGTCACCGTCTTCCTTCGAGAGCCTGCAAAAAGTTCCAGACCGGTGGTTCCGATGGGGACCCTCCGATGCCCAAGTCAGTGGGTTGTAGAACAGAAATATTGTATATGAGTATAGTTTTTCAAAGAGAAAGAGAGAGCTCCCCCTGCGTTGAGCTCGGGTCCCCTTCTTATACCTCTCTGGGGGGTCACGTTTTCCTCCCTCCCCTCCAACCGCCGAATCCGCTTGGCTAGGATGAGTTCCCCGGAACGGCAAGTGGGTGAGCCGTTGCTGAATATGCGTCGTGTATGCCGGTAACTGCGGGGCGCACTAGTACCTGCCCATGATTTCGGTGAGCGAGATACATGGTAACGTATGTCTCGAATCTCGGGGTCCATTACCTGAAGTGGGTTTCAGTGTATTTTGGAAAGTAAGGCACCAAGTTAGAGTTAGAACCATAGGCCATAGCCGTAGGCCGGAGCCGACGCTGGAGGCCGGAGCCAAAGGCCAGAGTTGGAGGCTAGAGCCAATGCTGGAGGCCGGAGCCAAAGGCTGGAGCTGGAGGCTGGGGCCGACGCTGGAGGTCGGAGCCAAAGGCCGGAGCCAAAGGTCAGAGCTGGAGGCTGGGGCCGACGCTGGAGGCCGGAGCCAAAGGCCAGAGCTGGAGGCTGGAGCCGACGCTGGAGGCCGGAGCCAATGGCTGGAGCCAAAGGCAGGAGCTGGAGGCTAAAGCCGACGCTGGAGGCCAGAGCCAAAGGCCGAAGCCAAGGGCGAGGACAAGGATTCCAAAATCCCGAGAACGAGCTATCACATCATTGATTCCGGAAATTGCACAGGAGGTTATGACACCGCCCAGAGGAGATGGTCAGCCATATCAGATCCCCCCCGCCCCTGAGATGGGTGGGCGCACAGTCACCAGCGAAAGGGGTGTTAATATCTACCAGGCGGCTGATCTCCGCACCATTATTTTGTCCGTTCAGGCTGTTAGGATTGGGAAAGATTTTTCTCAGGTAAGGAGTTGTAAAAAGGTGAGCATCATCATTGCGGTAAGGCCACCGCCATTTTTTATTGGTGGCGCTCTTCGTGTTTTTCGCGCCGATGGCTGCCAAAGCGGCTTCCAGTTGAAAGTAGACACATGGCTAGACTGGACAGCCACGGGATGATTTGAAATGGGGCTATAAAAGGAAAAAATCATCCTTATCCTCTCATCCCCACCGTCTCTTACGTTACAACCGCCTACCTTGAATCTGCAAGCGTTCGTCTACCTCATGTGTCTGTTACCCTCCTCGTGCTCCTTCAATCTTGGTTCGAGCTTTCCAGGTTAGTTCCCATGGCTTCTTCGCCTTCTTATTCTATTTCCGATTCTGGGGGTCGTTCCCCCATTCCTTCTCAACCTTCTGCTTCCTTACCGAGTCATTGGACCACCCCGTCTTCTGACCACACTTCGCAGGAACGGCGGCGGTCGGCCGGATACCCCACAACCGGGGGTCGATCGGCCATCGGATAAACCTCTCCCCAACGCCGTTCGACAGCCACTGGTCCCTCCAGCGCTGTCAAGGAGTCCCCCGAGTGGACTGCCTCCACCATGTCTGCTCAAGACATAATGAACCTAGGAGCCAAATATAATTTCCCTTCAAACATACGTTTGTCCTACCCTGCTCCTAATGACAGGGTAACCTCTTCCCATCCCGGAAGGGTTGCCTTGTACGGAGCCTTCTTTAAGGCAGGACTTCGATTACCCATTCACCCTTTCATCCTCAACCTTCTAGATAGATATTCTTTAACACCCTCCCAATTAGTCCCTAATTCCATCCGAACCATCATTGGTTTCTGATTCTTTGTCATCTGCAAGGTATAGAGGCTAGCATTTCCTTATTTCGCAGTTTCTATACTCTCCGCAAGCAAACGGGTTGGTGGTCCTTCACCCCTAGACCCACTAGGATCCTCAAATTGTATCTTCCCACCTCTATTAAAGGGTGGAAAGATAAGTTTTTCTTTGCCAATGTCGAGGGGGTGAGCGGAAGCTGGGGGACACCAAACACTGACGCCAATAGGGATTCTTCCATCCTTCCGAGGGATCGAATGACATTTGGGCAACTTCTAACTGCCGATATCCTCGGTGCAACCAGCTTCTGACCAATGAAAACCTCCACCTCGCCGACCTTATTTCATCTAGCGGTGAGCACTTGATTACTCACCTCCTTCCCCTCTTCTTCTGTTCCTTGCATTTACTTTTTTTTTAAATTCCTTTCATGTTTTTTGATATAGGAATGACACCATCACTTCATGAAATCAGGCAAGCCGCTACCAGGAAGAGGAAGGCAAAGGGGAATGGGGCCCCCGCCGAGAGGAGGGCCATCGCCAAGATTCCCAGGAGGGCCGACGCTGGAAGGGCCGAAGCCGGTAGGGCTGAGGTCATGGAGCCTTTGTGCGAGCACGAGGTGGTGGAAGCCCAAGCCGACAAGCCCGTAAGGAATGACGCAGTAAGGGCCGAAGCCAGCGAGGAAGTTGGGCAGAGCAAGGAGGGAAGAAGCGATTTGCCTTCACCAATACCGGCTCCCCCTCCTGTTATTCTGCTTGATACCTCTTAGGAGCAAGTTGCGAAAGCATCATCGCCCCCGCCCGAAGCCGTCGAGACAGAGCTGGCCCACTCAACTACAAAGCCGACTCCAGCTGCTGTTATATCTGCAAAGGGGCAACAACCAAGGTGCCTCCATCAACGAAGGTGCCGGAGGTGGTAGAGTTGGAGGCAGAGTCCTCCCACGCGGCCCCTGCATCACAGAAGCGAAGGGCGTCGATCCTTCCTTCCAATCAATTTTGGCAAACTACAGTCGCTGGGCTGAGCGAGCACTAAATGAGGCATCTGTGTCCGAGGTGCAGGAGTTCCTCTAACAACAGGGGAGGGCTACCTTCTTTCGAGAGGCATCTGTGGCACACCTCTGGGTGAGCTTTGCTCTACTATCATCGTTTTATTTTATTTTATTTTTTTTAGACTATTTTCTTTGTCTAACCTAGACACCCTATCCAGGCGTTGAATTCTATGATTGCCATGAGGGACATTTGGGCCCTGGGCGATGCTGCTCTCGATCAATCGCTGGAGGAGATGCGAGCACTCCAGGCTAGAGCAGAGAGTGTAGAAATGGCTCTGGAGGATACCCGAGCATAGACTGTTTGGGCGCTTAGGGGCGAAGCCGAAGCCCTCTGGCTAAGAGCCGAGAAGGTAGAAGGGGCATTGGAAATCGCCCAATGCTAGGTGGGCAATGAGCTAGATAATGCTCAGGTGGCCGAAGAAAAACAAAGGATAACGGAGGAGAAATTAGTGGTGGCGGAGTCGGAAGTGTATATGTTGAAGAACCGATTACACTCCGCCACCATTGAAATAGGGGTGGCCGAAGAGAGGGCCGAGAACGCAGAGGAGATTGCCCGTCAGTCCGATGCCAAAATTGCTGATTTGAAGACAGCGACGATCGAAGCTGAGAAGAAGGTCGCCGAGGCCGAGAAGAAGGCTGCAGAGGCCGAGGAAAAGGTTGCAGAAATCGAGCAAAAAGTTGCAGAAGCCGAGCAGAGAGCCTCCGAGGCGGAGAAGAGAGCCACAGAGGCCATAGAGAACTTCAGGAAGTCTAGCGCCTTTAGTAAAGAATTGGCCGAATCGATGGCGTTTGCATACAAGGGCGGCTTCCAAGACTGCAAGGAAAAGATCCAAAAACTCTATGGCCCCGAGGGGATTGAGGGGTTGGAGCCAGATGATGTCCCCGAAGATGACAACATAGCTCCAAGTGACATTTAGTCTCTTTCACTTTGATTGTAATGCTTCAAGTCCGATTTAAATCGGTGATTTTATAAACTTTGGCTATTAATGAATCTTTTAACCCGTAACGCTTGTATCTTGGATCATAACTGGGTCTGCTAGTGTGTGAATTGACGCGAACCACAAACCTGTGGCCGAAAAGTTATAACACGATTTCTTTTTGATGGACATTAGAAAATCAATTAGAGAGCTGATGCGGGATCAGTCTTAGTTGTAGGCACGGTCAGAACCATAAATAGCGTAGGACCACATTTGTGCCGACGCAAAGTCGTTTAATGCCAACACGAGGTGGGATAAAATGCCGATGCGGAGCCGAGCCTTGAGTTTCGACACGGAGCCGGACTTCAAGTGCCGACATAAGGCCGAGCTTGGCTTTAAATGCCGACGCGGAGCCGGGCTTAAGTGCCGACGCGGAGTCGGGCTTTAAGTGCTGATGCGGAGCCGGGCTTTAAGTGCTGACGCAAGGCCGAGCTTGGCTTTAAATGCCGACGTGGAGCCGAGCTTAAGTGCTGACGCGGAGCCGGGCTTTAAGTGCCAACGCGGGGCCGGGCTTTAAGTGCCAACGCGGGGCCAGGCTTTAAGTGCCAATGCGGAGTCGGACTTTAAGTGCCGATGCGGGGCCGGGCTTTAAGTGCCGACACAGAGCCGGGCTTTAAGTGCCGGTGTGGAGCCGGGCTTTAAGTGCCGACGCGGAGCCAGGCTTTAAGTGAAGTACTATGAATAGCACTCTGGCAAGCAGGTTCAAATTAATGGAGTTAATACACTAATGATAATACTGACGCAGATTGTCTGCATTCCAGGTGCGAGGGAGAGGTTTCCCATCTAGCTCCTCAACTTTGTATACCCCGTGATAAAGCACCTCCGTGACACGATATGGTCCTTCCCATTTGGGTGCTAGCTTGCCTCCTTCCGTCGGCTTTGAGACTTCAGCTCGTCGCAGGACAAGGTCTCCAGGGCGGAACGTCTTGGACCATACTCAAGCATTGTAGTATCGGGCCACTCGCTGACGGAAAGCCGCCATGCGGAGTCGCGCTTGGTCCCGCAATTCTACCACTAGGTCCATATCGGCCCGCAGCTAGCTTGGGTTGCTCTCTTCACGATATAACTCCGTCCAGGGACTGGGGGCACCTATCTCCATCGAAATGACGGCCTCGGTCCCAAAAACTAGGCTGAAAGGAGTTTCTTCGATGGGGGCTCGTGGCATCGTGTGGTAGGCCCACAATACACTGGGAAGATCTTCCAGACTTCCACCCAACGTCCTTTACAGCCATCTAATTGGGCCCTGAGTCCTTGGAGGATAATACGATTGGTCACTTCGGCCGCGCCATTGGTCTGGGGGTGCCCCACAGAGGTGAATCATTGGCGAATGCCCAACCCAACCCAGTGCAGAATTCCCGGAAGGCCACGTTGTCAAACTATCGGCCATTATCAGTGACGAGGGTGTGTGGCAGCCCGAACGGCACACAACAGACTTCCAGAAGAAGGATCTTACTTTGCCCTCGGTGATCTTAGCGAGAGCCTTAGCTTCGATCCACTTGGTGAAATGGTCAATGGCTACCAATAAGAATTTACGTTGTCCCGAGGCTGGAGGGAATGGTCCTAGGATGTCCATACCCCACTGGGCAAAGGGCCAAGGTGCAGTCAGGGGGGTCAGCTGGGACGTCGGTTGGTGTTGGATATTAGCGTGGGCAACTGTCGCACCTCTTGACAAGCTCGGACACATCTTCCTTCATTGTCAGCCAGTAATATCCCTGTCGTAAGGCTTTATACGCCAGAGCTCTGCCCCCTAGATGACTTCCATATATGCCTTCGTGTATCTCCCGTAGGATATAATCTGCTTCTGTGCCAACACACCTGAGAACTGGGTATGAGAACGACCTTCGATAGAATTTTCCTTCTATTATAAAAAACTTCAGGGTCCCCGTCTTTTGAGTTGCCTAACCTCGGTAGGGTCTTCAGGGAGGGTACCATTGGTAAGGTACTGAATATAAGCATCCATCCAGGAAGGCTCCTGCTCAACTGGCATGGCTTCTCTCGTTACTTCGATGCTTGGGGCTTCCAAGTGCTCTATATAAGCTCTTCCCAACATCCCATCGGCTGAGGTGGCAAGATGGGACAAGGCGTCTGCTCTAGCATTTTCCCCTCGAGGAATATAGCTAAGATTGAAATAAGTTAAAAGAGAAGCTTGTGACTGCACCATACTCAAGTAGCGGGACATGATAGGATCCCTTGCTTCATATTCTCCAATGATTTGGGCCGTGACTAGCTGGGAGTTAGTGAACTCTCTAAGGCGCTTCACCCCAAGCTCTCGGGCTAATCTTATCCCAGACAGTAGGGCTTCATACTCTGCCTGATTATTGGTGGCAGGAAAGAGGAAGTGGAGCGCACACTTGGTTATAACTCCATCCGAGTTGGCCAGGATGAGGCCCGCTCCGCTCCCTTGAGAATTTGATGCCCCATCCACATAAAGGATCCATTCATCATCTTCGGTTTCAGGAATTGAAGGGTTTGTAGAGACCTCTTTGGGTTGCTCCTCCCCTAGGTACACTCGACTAAAAAATCTGCAAGGACCTGTGATTTCATGGCTGAGCAAGGGCAGAAAGATATATCAAATTTCCCCAGCTTGAGTGCCCACCTCGCCAATCGGCCCGAAATGTCCAAGCGAGCGAGGATCATCTTTAGAGGCTGGTCCGTGACCACTACGATCGGATGGGCTTGAAAATATGGTCGGAGGCGCTGGGCAGATAATCTTCAACGCAAAGATAATCTTTTCAATCTTTGAGTTCCTGGTCTCCGCATATGGAGCACCTTGCTTGTGTAGTACACCGGCTTTTGCATGCCGTTGGTATCCACGCAGGCCAACACAGAATTAACAGCCTCGGGAGAAGCCGCAAGGTATAGAATGAGTTTTTCTCCTCCCGTCGGCTTGGACAGCAGTGGCGGGGTGGATAGGAATTCCTTCAACTCCTCGAAGGCCTTTTGACACTCTTTCATCCATTCAAATCCATTGGTCCTTCGGAGCACCTTGAAGAAAGGCAGGCACCTCTCAGCGGACTTGGATAGAAAACGGCTCAAGGCTGCTACCTTCCCCGTTAGGCGCTACACTTCCTTCTTGTTGGTGGGAGACCTCATGTCCAAGATGGCTTGAACTTTGTCAGGATTTGCCTCAATTCCTTGCCGGGTTACCATAAAATCCAAAAACTTTCCGGCTGTTACCCCAAAGGCACATTTGCATGGGTTCAAACTTATCTGGTATCGACGAAGGTTGTCGAAGGTCTCCATTAGGTCGGCGATATGGCTAGTGGTGTAGACACTTTTTATCAGCATGTCGTCCATGTACACCTCCATGTTGTGTCCTATCTGGTCTTCGAAGACTTTGTTCATTAGCCTTTGGTAAGTGGCCCCTGCGTTTTTTAGCCCAAATGGCATTACCTTGTAGCAGTACAACCCCTTCTCAGTTATGAAGGAGGTAGCTTCTTCATCTACCGGGTTCATCCTGATTTGGTTGTACTCGGAGAAGGCATCCATGAAACTAAGGGTCTCATGGCCGGATGTGGCGTCCATCGGTTAATCGATATGGGGCAAAGGGAAGCTGTCCTTAGGGCATGCTTTGTTGAGGTCGGTGAAGTCTATGCATATCCTTCAGCTTCCGTTAGTCTTATGGACCATCACCACATTGGCTAACCATTCGGGGTAATGAACTTCCCGAATGTGGCCCGCAGCCACCAGCTTACGGACTTCCTCATCGATAGCTTTCTGTCTGTCCGGAGCAAAGCTCCTCTTCTTTTGTTGGACTGGCCGACACTCTGGCATAAGGTTGAGTCGATGGGTGATCACCTCCTCAGGGACGCATGGCATGTCTGATGATGACCATGCAAAGATGTCAGCGTTGGCACGCAAGAAGGTGAGGAGTCAATCGCGCACCTCTCCCGAAAGCAGCGCTCCAACCTGGACGGTCCTTGTCGGGTCCTCCCCCAAGGGGAGGGTCAGGAGGTGCTCGACTGGCTCTCCCCTCCTTCCTAACTCTCGGGGGTCAAGTGGCTCAAAGGCTTTTGCCGGCGCCGCCTCCAGTGGGCTAGGAGATAAGTGGCAGCAAAGCGGTGCCGGGCTTTGCTCTCCCTTTATTTCTTCGACTCCTTCGTCGGTGGGGAACCTCACCAACAGTCCCTTGGTGGAGATGACAGCATCCAGCAAATTCAAACTCGGCCTCCCCAGGATAGCATTGCAAGCCAACAGGACCCGAACCACCAGAAAATTTATGACTATCGTATTTTGACGCGGAGGAGTCCCCGCCGTGACAGGGAGAGCGATCTCCCCCTCAACACTCACAGAGTCCCCAGTAAAGCCCATTAAAGGCATGGTAACGGGTCGAAGGGAGGAATTTGACAGGTTCATTCGAACAAAGGTCTCGTAGCTCAAAACATCCACCAAACTTTCACTATCAATTAGAATTCTTTTTACATGGTGTTTGGCTATGGTCATGGACACGACGATGCTGTCGTCATGCTTATTAACCACCCCTTCTAAATCCTTTCTAAAGAAAGGAATTACAGAGTCTACCCCCTCCCGCTGTCTCTTCGAGCTACCACCTTCCCCCTAGGAAATCATAGCTATGGTTTTTTTCGTTGGGGCATTGTCGACGCCTGTCGGAGGTGCTGAAGGTGCCGATGGACCCGGAGCGGGAATGTTTCCCCTTCGAGCGAACTTGCCCAAGTGACCCTGCTGGATGAGCTCTTCAATGGCCTTCTTCAAGTGGCGGTAGTCCTCAGTGTCATGACCGTAGTCTCGATGGTACCGACAGTAAAACTCCTTGCTGCAGGGACTCCTTGACTTCATGAGAGGCGGACGTCGAAAGTAGGGCTCCTCCTTAATTTCTAGCAGAATGTGAGATATTGGGGCCAAGAGGGGGGTGAACGGTTCCTTGGGAATGAGCATCTGAGGCCGGTGGTCTGATCGGTGGGGAAGCTCAGGCTTCCGAGACCATGCTCCGGTAGGCTCCGTGGATGTCGGTTTCTTGCTGGAGCTCTTATCAGTTTCCCTCCTGGAAGAGTCCACCTCGTCGGTGCGAATGTACTTCTACGGCCGGTTTAGGAGCTTGGCGTAAGAGCTTGGAGGCTTCTTATCTAGAGAATAGGCAAACCTTGAAGGGCGAAGTCCTTGCTTTAATGCCAAGGTGGCTACAGAGTCATCCAAATTATACACCTCCAGCGCCGCCTCCTTGAACCAAGCGACGAAGTCCTTCAGGGTCTCGCCACTCCTCTGCTGAATAGCGAATAGGCTATCAGCCACTCATGGGATCTTCTGGCACGCATCAAAGTGGGCCAGGAATGATTGCTTGAGCTGCCGAAAAGAATTGACGCTGCGCGGTGGCAGACGAGAGTACCATGCCCACGCCGCCTTACGAAGGGTGGCAGGAAAGGCGACACATAGGAGGGAGTTCATCGCTCCCTGACCTGCATGAGAACCTTGTAGCTCTCCAGGTGGTCCAAAGGGTCCATTGTGCCGTCATAAGGGTCTAACTGGGGAAGATGGAAACGGGGAGGGACCGGTTCCTCCATGATGCGTCGGGGAGAGGGGGACAGTGATCGTAGTCTGTCCCGTGAGGGTTGGCGATCCGGCGACTAAGCTCCTCCAACCGTTGATGATACTCATCGAGTCGTTGTTTGGCCCGATGAGTGGTCTTCCTATTGGTGTCATCTTTAGAGGAGTCAGAAGATGAAGCTCGTGGAGACCGACGGTGCAGGGAGTGCACCCGTCTTGGCTCTTTCTCACTCGATCGTCGGTGGGAACGATCAAAATGATGGGAGAGACCACCGTCGCTTTGAAGTCTCCCGGCGGCGAGGCTCGGGAGGCGAGTGATGGGAGGTCTTAGGTGGAGTCCCGCCTTGATGAGATTGAATTTCTCCACATCCCTTTTCGTGAGACGGAGGGGGCTAAGGTGCAGCGGCAAAGCAGTGTTCCTACAATCCCTACACCATCGTCATCAGGTCCTGTACTTGATGAGCCAGAACCTCAAGCCGGTCAGGATGGCTCATTTGTGCAGGGGGTGGAACATGCAGGTTGGCCTCCGATTGCTCAGCCCGCGGAAGATGTTCCGGCCTGGCTGGTGGAAGCTTCCTGGGCTTGCGTTGTCACCATCGTCTTCCTTGCAGAATCAGTGGGCTCACAGGGAGAACTTTCGCCTTCCATGTGCATGCCCCCCTTCCTGGCGTACCAATCTGTTGCTGCCAAATCACTTGCGATGAGCATCGGGTGAGCTGAGATCTTTGCAGGCCTTCGAGAATGAAGAGAGGTCACCGTCTTCCTTCGAGAGCCTGCAAAAAGTCCTGGACCGGTGGTTTCGGTGGGGACCCTCCGACGCCCAAGTCAGTGGGTTGTAGAACAGAAATATTGTATATGAGTAGAGTTTTTCAAAGAGAAAGAGAGAGCTCCCCCTGCGTTGAGCTCGGGTCCTCTTCTTATACCTCTCTGGGGGGTCATGTTTTCCTCCCTCCCCTTCAACCGCCGAATCCGCTTGGCTAGGATGAGTTCCCCGGAACGGCAAGTGGGTGAGCCGTTGCTGAATGGGCGCCATGTATGCCGGTAACTGCGGGGCATGCTAGTACCTGCCCATGATTTCAGCGAGCGAGATACACAGTAACGTATGTCTCGAATCTCGAGGTCCATTACCTAAAGTGGGTTTCGGTGTATTTTGGAAAGTAAGGCACCAAGTTAGAGTTAGAGCCAGAGGCCATAACCATAGGCCGGAGCCAACGCTAAAGGCCGGAGCCAAAGGCCGGAGCTGGAGGCTAGAGCCGATGCTGGAGGCCGGAGCTGGAGGCTGGGGCCGACGCTGGAGGCCGGAGCCAAAGGCCGGAGCTGGAGCCGACGCTAGAGGCCGGAGCCAAAGGCCGGAGCTGGAGGCTAGGGCCGAAGCTGGAGGCTGGAGCCAAAGGCCGGAGCTGGAGGCTAAAGCCGACGCTGGAGGCCGGAGCCAAAGGCCGGAGCCAAGGGCGGGGACAAGGATTCTAAAATCCTGAGAACGAGCTATCACATCATTGATTCCGAAAATTGCGCAGGGGGTTATGACACCGTCCAGAAGAGATGGTCAGTTGTATCAATTTTCTTTACTTTCCATAACATAATTAATATTTCCATTAAACTTCAAAGTATGTTCTACCATTTCCTCATGATCTTTTCACCACCCCATTATATGAACATTATTTTCCTTCTTTCCATAATACAATTTTATTTGCTTATAGGTTTGTATTGTATTGCTGTGGATCTAAACTTGAGCACGAGTTTGTTGTAGACCAGCTTGCATGTGCAGGTGGAAGCTAAAGATCGTGGATATTAAGCATGAAAAGTTGTGGTTCACCCACACGCAGTTACATATTTGTTTAGGTTTAACTTTGTTCTTGGAATTAATGTAAGGCATGTGAAGCATAGATTTAACTGCATCATTTAATACTTCATAACGAAATGGTTAGCTTTCCAAGATAACATATATATATATATATATATATATATATATATATATAGGCATACACACACTTTTAATACTCAAATTCTATACAATAATATCACTTTTAAAAGAGATAAGAAAATAAAAAACTGCAATGCTACCAGTTTCATAAGCGTGTTGTTGAGACTACCGCGACATCCAAACATATCGGGAAGGTTTCTATGGCCTATCCATCACATATTATTCAAGAGTATTATATTGTTTATGCACTTGTCATATGCTAGGTTAAATCATTAGTATGATCACTACATGAAAAAATCAGAAATAGCGACATATTTTTGCGTCACTAAATTGCGACCAAATTGCGACAACTCAGCGAGAAAAAAAAAGCGACTTAATTAGCGACGCAATAATAATGCATCGCAATATAGCGACACATTAGCGATGCAAAAATTAAAAAATAAAAAAAATCGTTAATATAGCGATGCAGTGATTGCGTCGCTATTTAGCGACGCAATAGCGACGCATATAATAAAAAAATAAAAAATATATAATTTTTAATATAGAGACGCATTAGCGACACAAAAATCATTTTAATTTTAAAAAAAATAATTAATATAGCGACGCAGTGATTGCATCGCTATTTAGCGACGTAATAGCGACACATTTAAAAAAAAATAAAAAAAATTAATTTTCAATATAGCGATGCAATAATGAGTCGCTATATTGTGACGTAAACAGTTGCATCGCAATATAGCGACGCATTAGCGACACAAAAACCCAAAAAATTTAAAAAAAATCGTTAATATAGCGACGCAGTGATTGCATCGCTATTTAGCGATGCAATAGCGATGCAAATAATAGAAAAAATAAAAAAAATATAATTTTTAATATAGCGACGCAATTATGAGTCGTTATATTGCGATGCAAATTTATTGTGACGCAAATTTGCGTCGCAATATAGCGACACAGTGATTACGTCGCTATTTAGCGATGCATTTAAAAAAATTAATTTTTAATATAGCGACGCAATTGTTTGCATCGCAATATAGCGATGCATTATTGCGTCGCTAAAATCCAAAAATTTAAAAAATTTTGTTAATATAGCGACGCAGTGATTGCGTCGCTATTTAGCGACGCAAATACCAAAAAATTAAAAAAATTTAATTTTTAATATAGCGACGCAACATTGAGTCGCTATATTAAAAATTATTTTTTTTTTAATTTTTTGGTATTTGCATCGCTATTGCATCGCTAAATAGCGACGCAATCACTGTGTCGCTATATTAACGAAATTTTTTAAATTTTCTGGATTTTAGCGACGCAATAATGCATCGCTATATTGCGATGCACATTTTGCGTCGCAATATAGCGGCGCATTAGCAACGCAAAAGCCCAAAAAATTAAAAAAATTTGTTAATATAGCGACGCAATGATTGCGTCGCTATTTAGCGACGCAATAGCGATGCATATACCAAAAAAATAAAAAAATTTACTTTTTAATATAACGATGCAAAAATCCAAAAAATTAAAACCAAATTGTTAATTTAGCGACGCATATAACAAAAAATAATAATTTTTATCGTCGACGTGGTCGGCAACCAAGGCCGTGGCCTGGCCACCGCCAGGCCACCGATAAAATTAAAAAAAGGGGTTTTTTTCCACAACCCCTCCCGTGAAAAAAAAATAACAAAAAAATATAAAGTGGTTCCCCTCTCTCTTGCCGGCCACGGCAGTATCCGTCGTCGATCATCACCGATCGGGATCATAGCTTGGATCGATCACAACCATTGGATCATCGCAGATCGGATGGATCGCAACCGTCGGATCGATCATCGCCGATCGGGATCATGGCTTGGATCGATCGCAACCGTCGGATCATCACCGATCGGATGGATCGCAGCTGTCGGATCGATCATCGCCGATCGGGATCATGGCTTGGATCGATCGCAACTGATCGGATATCGTCGCCGATCGGATGGATCGCAACTATCAAATCAATCATCGTCGATTGGGATCATGGCTTGGATCGATCGCAACCGTTGGATTGTCGCCGATCAGTTGGATCGCAATCGTCAGATCGATCATCGCCGATCAGGATCATGGGTTCAATCGATCGCAACCATCGGATATCATCGCTGATCGGATGGATCACAGCCGTCGGATCGATCATCGCCGATCGGGATCATGGCTTGGATCGATCGCAACCGTCCGATATCATCACTGATCGGATGGATCGCAACGGTCGGATCGATCATCGCCGATCGGGATCATGTCTTTGATCGATTGCAACCGTCGGATTGTCGCCAATCGGATGGATCGCAACGGTCGAATCGATCATCGCCGATCGGGATCATGGCTTGGATCGATCGCAACTGTCGGATCATCGCCAATCGGTTCTATATGTAATGGTCGGATCGATCATCCCCGATCGAGATCATGGATTGGATAACTCGCAACCGTCGGATATCGTTGCCGATGAGATGGATCACAACGGTTTGATCGATCATTACGATCGGATCATGGCCTTGATCGATCGCAACCGTCAGATCATCGCCGATCAGATGGATGGCAATGATCGGATCGATCATCGCCGATCGGGATCATGGTTTGGATCGATCGCAATCATCAGATTGTTGCCGATCGAATGGATCGCAGTGGTCGGATCGATCATCACCGATCGGGATCATGGCTTGGATCACTTGCAACCGTCGGATATCGTAGCCGATCGGATGGATTAAAATTATCGGATCGATCATTGCCGATCGGGATCATGGCTTGGATCGATCGCAACCATCAGATCGTCGCCGATCGGTTGGATCGCAACGGTCGGATCGATCATCACCAATCGGGATCATGGCTTGGATCACTCGCAACCATCGGATATCGTCGCCGATCGGATGGATCGCAATCGTCGAATCAATCATCGCCGATTGGGATCATAGCCTGGATCGATCGCAACCGTCGAATCATTGCCGATTAGTTGGATCGCAACCATCGGATCGATCATCGCCGATCGGGATCATGGGTTCAATCGATCGCAACCGTTGGATATCGACGCCGATCGGATGGATCGCAACCATTGGATCGATCATCATAGATCGGGATCCTGGCTTAGATCGATCGCAACCGTCGGATCATCACCGATCGGATGGATCGCAATGGTCGGATCGATCATCCCCGATCGAAATCATGGCTTGGATCGATTGCAACCGTCGATCATCGCCGATCGATTGGATCGCAATGGTCGGATCGATCATCACCGATCGGGATCATGGCTTGGATCACTCGCAACCGTCGAATATCATCGTCGATCGGATGGATCGCAATCATCGAATCGATCATCGCCGATCAGGATCATGGCTTGGATGGATCGCAACCGTTAGATCATCGCCGATCGGATGGATCGCAACCGTCGGATCGATCATCGCCGATCGGGATCATGGGTTTAATTGATCGCAACGTCGGATATCGTCACTGATTGGATGGATCACAACGATCGGATCGATCATCGCCGATCGGTATCATGGCTTGGATCACTCACAACCATCGGATATCGTAGCCAATCGGATGGATCGAAACGGTCGGATCGATCATCGCCGATCAGGATCATGGCTTGGATCGATCGCAACTGTCGGATCTTCACCGATCGGTTGGATCGCAACGGTCGGATCGATCATCACTGATCGAGATCATGGCTTGGATCACTCGCAACCGTCGGATATCATCGCTGATCAAATGGATCGCAACGGTCGGATCGATCATCGCAGATCGGGATCATGGCTTCGATCGATCGCAACCGTCGGATCGTCACCGATCGGGATCATGGCTTGGATCGATCGCAACCATCGGATCATCGCCGATCGGTTGGATCACAACGGTCGGATCGATCATCGCCGATCGGGATCATGGGTTCAATCGATCGCAACCGTCGGATATCGTCGCTGATCGGATGGATCGCAACCGTCGGATCGATCATCGCAGATCGGAATCATGGCTTGGATCGATCACAACCGTCGGATCGTCGCCGATCGAATGGATCGCAGAGGTCGGATCCAAGCTATAATGCGTCACAATATTAGTTTATAAATTAATAAACTAATATTGCAACACAACGTATTTGCGTCGCAATATTGCGACGCATAACGGATACGTCGCAATATTTGTTTTAAATTAATAAACTAATATTGCGACACATCCATTATGCGTCGCAATATTGCGATGCATAATGGATGCGTCGCAATATTAGTTTTAAATTAATAAATAATATTGCGATGCATCCATTATGCGTCACAATATTGCGACGCATTCATAATGTGTCGTAATATTGATATTAGTTTATTAATTTAATAATATAAATATTGCGACACATTGCATATGCGTCGCAATATTGCGATGCATAATGCCTGCGTCACAATATTTGTAATATTAAAATTTTAAACTAATATTGGGACGCATAGCATATGCATCGCAATATTGCGACACAAATCAAATGCGTCGCTAATTTCCCGTCAAAATGCCTAATGGCGGCAACTTAGCGACGCAATCAGCGATGCATAATTAGCATCGCTGATTAGCGACATATTAGCGACGCAATCTTGCGTCGCTAATCCTGATTCATAAATTTGTGCGGATCCCCCTCCCGCCTTCTCCTTTCTCATCCTCGTCTTCCCCACGTCCGGCGGCTCTCCGGCACCCGAATCACTCGCCAGGTACTCCTCTCCCTCCCTCTAAAAAAATATTAACAGTGGGGGGGGGGGGAAATCCCCCCCCTTCCTGTCTTCTCCGGCCACGGCCGCGGTCGTGGCTGGTCGTGGCCTGGCCACAGTGGCCAGGCCATGGGAAAATATTGCTTTCGTCAATTTAACAGTTGGGGAATCCCCCCCTCCCGTCTTCTCCGGCCACGGCCGGAATCCCCCCCTCCCGTCTTCTCCGGCCACGGCCGGAATCCCCCCCCCTCCCGTCTTCTCCTGCCACGCCTGGCGGCCATGGCCAGTCGTGGCCTGGCGGCCATAGTGGCCAGGCCATGGGAAAAATTAATTTAACAGGGGGAACCCCTCCCGCCCCTCCCGTCTTCTCCGGCCACGGTTGCGGCCGTGGCCGGTCGTGGCCTGACCACAGTGGCCAGGCCACAGGAAAAAAAATATTTAACAGTGGGGGGGGGGGGGATTTCCCCCCCTCCCATCTTTGCGGCCGTGGTCGGTCGTGGCCTGGCCACAGTGGCCAGGCCATGGGAAAAAATTAATTTTATAGGGGAGGAACCCCTCCCCCCCTCCCGTCTTCTACGGCCATGATTGCGGCCGTGGCCTGGCCACAGTGGCCAGGCCACGGGAATAAAAAAAATTTAACACAGGGGGGAATCCCCCCCTCCTCCCGTCTTCTTCGGCCACGGCCCCGGCCGTGGCCGTCTGTGGCCTAGCCACGGTGGCCTATGGCCAGGCCACCAAAAAAAATAAAAATAAAAAATAGGGATGGATTTTTTTATTAAATTAATATAAAAAATAAATTTATTACAAAATATTAGTAAGCTGTCTTTGCCCCTTTCGAGTTTTAACTTTCAAAATATTTATATTCCTTTATAATTAAAAAAAAAAACTCAATAACCCAATCTTCCCTCTTACTGTTAGGGCAGATTATGGCTACCTAACTGATAAGACTGAGTCTAGAGTTTTGCTCTATGTTCCTAAGACAATTTCATCCTGTAACGATGCTTACGGTCTATATGATGATTGTCTCAGCAGTCTTCTTTCGATAAATGTAGCACTATAATTCATCAAAAATATCGAACCAAGAATGCTTCTCTCTTTTCTATGCACTATAGCTATACTTCCTTTAGGAGAGTATGCAAATGCCTAAGAGAGAAAATGAATAGGATTGGATTTGGATTTTGATTGAAATGCAAGTGTCTACTGTCCTATTTATAGCCTTTAGGTGCCCTTTGAAAGCAACCCTATGTTTTAATTTAATTTGAATTACTTTGATCGGATTTGATCAAAGGATGTGAGGGTAAGGGCTTATCACCCTTGATATGCCCAGATGTCTTCATGATCTTTAGATCAGGCAATCCGATAAACCTTTCCTTGATCTAAAAGGTCATTTTCATAATCAGATAAGCCATTTTCACAATCAAATAAGTCATGGCATAGCTTTGATATGCCTTTTCATGATCGGATGATCGTTTTATCACCAATGGCATGATTGGATAGGAGCCTTATCACCAACAGTCCTATTGACCGATCAATCGATGGTCAATGGTCTTTTCATGAACGGCTTTGATCAATCCAAGTTATGATCAGTCAATCAACACTACTTTAATCAATCGCATCGGTCCATTATTTGATCTAAATTTAAATCCCCTCAAGCTCCTCGCCATAATGCGCACGTGCGAAGTGCAAAGTGCGCCTACAAAGACCCATTGTGCCTTTTGCACACGCGCATGCACGGGCCCTCAAGCTCTCCACTTATGATGAGCCTATGAAACTTAAGCATGAAGAAAGAGGTTTTCATATAAGTGAACCTTTCTTTCTTAATTTTTTGGATGTAGGACTAAATAATCTTTCAATTTCTCATTCACCCACATAGGGAGGTAATAGGCTTTCAAGGCCTATTTAGGTATTCTAGGTCCATTGGCCCATTTACCCAACAATCCCCAACATGAATGAAAATTGAACTTAGATCAAAAATCATCAAAGAACAGCAAAGGTGATCCCCCCACACAAAAGGATTTTAATGCAAATGAATATGCAGACACTAAAGAGAGTATAGTGGGATGAAGTTGTATCATGATAGGTAGCTTGTGGCTTTGAACCTTCCTTCATGAGTTGTTATCGAGTTTACTTGCTAAAAAGTGAATATGATGTCTTGAACTTTTCAGCATTTTGCATAAATCGAAACAATAACAATCACACAACTTCTTCACGAGCATTCTTTTGGTTTCATGGCTGTGTTTATTTTGGCCCCAAACATCTCCTGGTTTCATGAGTGCTTTAGAGAATTAAACCTTAAAATTCTCATAAAATTGCCCAATTCACACTCACATAGGTGATTCTTATTAAGAGTATCCTGCTATACCCCACATGAATATCTATGTCATAAGAATAATTAAAAGCAACGCTTATCCTAGTACCTTTAGCAGATAGCACCAATTATCGTAGGAATGAGTAGGATTGGACATCCTTAGTGCTATACAAGTCTCTTCATAATTTAGTTGTCCCTTTTGAACCTAGATCTTGGGATCTTCAGTCAACTAGGTTGGGTATCCACTATGAAGATTTTTCAGTTATAGGTTTTAAATCCATCACCCTCGATAAACAGTTTACTTGATCTCTTGGTAACCCCTTTGTTAATGGATCCACTAGGTTTTTCTTTGACTGAATATAGTCAATAAAAATTACACCAATTTTAAGTAACTACTTAATGGTATTATGTCTATGACGCATATGTTTAGACTTACCATTATACATTTTATTCTGTACTCTGCAAATTGCTGATTGACTATCACAATGTATGCATATTGCAGACACAGGCTTTGGCCAACATGAAATATCTTCTAAAAGATTTCGAAGCAATTCTGCTTCTTCAACAATCTTTTCTAAAGCAATAAACTCAGATTACATAGCTGGATATCTTGAAGTATGCACTGTATCCTTCTAGGGATGGTGGGGAGGTGTCACCGGTGGTGGCCCTATTGTGCTGCTGGGGCACCAGGGCTACCCCACCATCGATGGTGGGGTAGGTATGGAGCACGGCCAGGCGCTGCCGGTGATGGGGTGCGGGGGCTCGGGAGGTGGTGCACACCGATCGAACTCTAATCGGCTTGGCTACCACATGATCCGGTAGTGGAGCGTCGACCAATCCAGTGGCTAGCCAAAATGGGGGTAGTCGATGGCGGAGAAGGGGCTGGCGATTTGGGGACGAAAGGGGGTTTGGAGTCGTCCAATGGAGGAGGGCTCGGGGTTTTTTTTCTAGATTAATTATGAAATATCTTTGTTAAAGATGATTTCATTTTTTTAATTTTCTTAACAAAAATAGGAGATAAATAAAAAAATTAAAATTAATTATAGGTACTAAAACATTTTTATTAAAAATTAATATTTTAAAAAAATATATAGAAATGTCTTAAATCTGCATATAAAAATCTCAAAATATTACTAAATCTTATTTTTTTAAGATAATTTTTTGAAAATTAATAAAATTTGATTTATATTTTTTTTTAAAATTTTAAAGGTAAAATATAATATACTTTTGATATCTATTTTGGACATCTAAATTAGCTATTTTGGTTTGTCTTATATTTATATTACTATATATTTTATTAAATTTAACTGAATTATGCAAAAATAAATTATTAGTTTTAATTTATTTAGATATTAGAATCATTTCACCAACATTTTTTTTGTTTAATCATGCATACAGTACATGAATAATATGTACAATACGTTTACTCAAGTACCACTTATGTCCCATCTTAAATAAAAATTTAAGATGGTCAAGGATCACCAAATCAATCCGACTATGGAGCTCTATGCTTGCATGGTTGATCTTTATAGCCGTGCCGGTAGACACGAGGAGGCCTTGAGCCTTAAAGAAAGGATGCCATATCCGGCAAATGCAACTGTGTGGCGTACGCTCCTTGGGGCTTGCAGGGTTAACCGGAATGTAGCACTGGGAGAGCTTGCTGCAAAGAAGTTGATTTCGCTTGAACCAATGTATTCAGCTGCTTATGTGCTTTTGTCGAACATTTATGCTGCCGCTGGCAAATGGGAGGACAGAGCTACCATAAGGAAGCTCATGGATGAAAGGAAAGTGAAGAAAGAAGCTGGGTGCAGTTGGATTCAGGTCAAGAACAAGGTACATTCATTCATAGCTTCTGATAGGAACATTCATTCAGAATTCAAATGTTCAGGTATGTATGTCTCTTGTACTAAAACCTAAACAAAATTTAAATACAACGACCGCGAGCAAACAATTGGTTTGCTGGGAAAAAGAAAAAAAAAAAAAATTGTTCATCAGTTGGAATAAATCGAAGAGTCTCCCAGTTGGATCCGAATTCCTCCACCCTGGCATGGGCTCGCTCAAGAGCTCTCCTTCTTGTGAAGCGCGAAGCATGCTGTCCCCATCTCTCCGCGAAATGCCCAGAGCTCCACCTCCTCGCCATCCTTAGCACCAAACCATTTGGCAAGATATCTCGTGTACTCGCTCCCCTTGAGAATGGTGCCGTTGGAGGCATCCCAACGGGACAGCATCACGTATGCCCTCCACTTGTTGGTTCCCACGTACACCGGCACACGGAGCCCTCCATGCTCCCTCCCGACCATTTTAACCTTCTTCTCTTTGGCAGCCTCGACCGTCTTCATCTTCTTGAGCTTTCTTTCTTTAAGGTGTTCGGCTCCGGTGCTCGCTTTCTTGCGCTTTAGCCCATAGTCGAGAAGGTTGGCAGCGGCATTCTCCACATCAGTGAGAAAAGGGATGAGACGGGCCTTCACAAAATCGGCGTTGATGAGGAGCCGATTCTGATTGCGGTCGAGGTCGCTCTTAGTAAGCTTTTTGGCCATGATGAAGGATGGTTCGGTTCCATGCTTCTCTGCCAACTCCATCACCCATCGAGGAATCATGCGTAGAAGATGGACTTCATCAACCTTCTTACCTCTTGATTCCATCTTCTTTCTTGATTCCTGCATCCACTTCAACAGAGGAAAAAAGAATGGATGTTGGTGACATGAAGACAAGGGAGTCTTAAATAGAGGAGCCTTTGGCCCCTCCTCCTATTCGATCGTAAGTGGGACTCCTAATCTCGCCGGGAGTCAGCAAGGCTCCCAGATTCCTAATCTCGGCCGGAGTCAGCAAGGCTCCCAGAAACCCAGCCCTGCTTGGGCTCGGGCTGTTGACTC
>UESW01004913.1:289357-362022 GCA_900491605.1 Calamus simplicifolius | reverse complement strand
CCAATGGTATGGGTGGGATAACTTCATTTCATGGAGTTCTTCTTTACTTTGAAGCAATAGATCGTGTCTCTTGTTCAAAAAAGAAACTTTCATTGTAACATGGGTAGTTCATATTCTGTAAGAATTCCAGTCTTCATTTAATCATGGAAACGAAATGAAGCTCTGTAGTATTTCATGAAATCCTGAATGCATCCACGCAGAAATCTCAGCTATTTTAACAATTTAATGAAGTTAGACCTTCTTAACTATATCTGAAAAGAATATGAACAGGAATTTTGTGAAATACAAAATTGTCAATGAATGAAATATGAATGCTTCTTTGTTTCATGTTGTTATTTAGCTGGGAATTTTTGAGCAAAAACGAGTTATGATCTCTTGTATGAAATTCATGATGGCATCAAAAAACCAGTATGAGTGGGAAGCTCTGTGGGCCAGCTAGACTCAATGCTATGTGTCTTTATCTTGAAGGACCTAATGGCTCCTATAGTCATGGTTTATTTTGTCCAACGCACCCATAATATGATATCTCTTTTATTTTTCTTCTCTCTCCAATGCCCGTCATGATTTTTTTTTTTGATTTTCTTGAGTAACTTATAATGTTTACATTTGTGCTGGCTCAAAAGCAAACTTTTGAAGCAGTTTAATCTTGCTAAGAATACACATGGTAATACCCTACTAAGTGATCTGTTGCGACTTTTGGCTTAAATTAACCATACTTAATAAGATCAGATCATTTCGTAGAGAGGTTTTACTAATTTTCTCGAGCCTGCGCACATACTTACCAGTCTGGCTCCACGTCTGCCCACCGTGCGCAAGCCATGCTGGCCAGGCTAGCCCAGCCATCGACCTGGTCGTGTGCAGGCTGGTCGAGCCACCGACCTAGCTGCGCACCAGGCTAGCCAAGTGCCAAGCTGGCTGCATGCTAGGCGATCGTGTGCCGCATGCGCTCGGCCCGCATGCACTCGGCATCTAGCGTCGGCACGCGCGTGCATCTGCGTGCACCCACTCATGGCAGCGTGCGCACCCAGCGCCTAGCATTGGCTCGCGCACGCACCTGTGCGTACCAGTGCGTGGTCGCGCACGTCCGGTGCTCAGCGTCGACCCACACACATGCTCATGCACATCAATTGTGCCCAGGCAACGTGCCTAAGGCCAGTCTGCTTGCCTCCAAGGTAGCGCCCCATCCATGGGTTGGCCCGGCCTGTGCGTGCACCAGCTATGCGCAGCGAAGCCAAGGCCTACCTCTCAATAGACGATCACAGCCTCTTGCCCTGTGCCTTCCCGGGGGTTGTACAGACATGAGCAGCATTGTAGCCTGGCGCTACCCATGTGCACGGCCCAGCCTGCGCACAACCTCGCCATGCGCCGCACCATCGAGGCCGTAACAAGAACTTCAAAATTAGTGTGCTAGCTCGAGCTGTGTCTGAAGTACAAATTACTCATCAATGGCCTTTAGTAGCTCCCTAACATTCTCATGCTGATCGACTGAACCACATATACCAGCAGAGATTTTTATCTTTATGAACATTATACTCAAGCGATTAGATTGCTCCCAATGTTCATAAATCACAATCTCACTAGAAGTGCTGGTCTGAGTTACTGAAGGTGGTTCATTCTTTCTTATAGCATAATCAATATCCATCCATCCCAGATGAAGAAGAATTCTCTCCTTCCAAACTTTATAGCTATCACCTCTCAATTTAGGTATATCATATTTTCTATCAGAGAAATTTACAGGTTACATAATTGTTAAAATTAAACATACATGCTTATTACAAAAAATTGAGGCTAATAAATAGGTATCCTTTACCAATGTAAATCATGCATTTGAAAATAGTGAATCTACTGACATAAAACTTGCTTGTAGGCTAAAGCTCTAATTCAATTAGATTCACTTTAGTCTATATGATAAAACCATCAAATTATGTTCCCTTTTTCTAATTTTTATGTATAGATTAGAAAAATATAATTTGATATTTTATCCAAATTAAATATACAAATTAACAAAAAAAATTTGTAGGATAAATTTTTATATCCAGATCTAATGCCCTTTCTGATGATTCTCGGTGACCTATTAACTCTTTCGGTACGCAGATAGTTGGATCAAACGTACTAAGGTACTACCAGTAGCCTTCCTTTTGGTACATCCCTAATATTCTTACCACACATTCGTTAGATCAAATAGTTCAGGGTACTATCAGTGGCCTTCCCTTTGGACTATCCCTATATGAGAGAAATAGAAACCAAGAACACCTTGCCCCTCTTTATCAAATAAGCAATGCGAATGAGACAATGAATAGATATTTATTTATGTATTTTATCAAAAATAAAATAGATCTAAAAACTCAAATAAAATATATGCAGAGGTATAAATATTGGCTCTGATACCAATAATGATAGACAAAATTATATTGATCTCTTTGCATATTTATCAAACTAAATAACATGCATATCAAATATGCAAAAAATATGGTACCAATATATGTATCATGATAATAAAAATAAATAAATACATAAATATCTTTAGCCATCGATCCATGCAAATGGATTATTTTTCTTCAAATCAGGGTAAGGCTCTTCCACACCTTTCAATCTCTTTCAGCGATAGTGTGAAACTTTAGGATAGATGAAGGCAGGGACCTTTCTGTTTTATTTTCCTTTATATCTTATCTGTCCATCACAGAGGATGCTTCAAACAGAATATGGTTGAAGAATGTCTATCTTAATTGTAGATTAAAATTTTGAATCCACGTAATCCCTCAATATTAAATATAGGTCCATCTTAATCATATCTAATGGATATGCTTAATGAGGGAAAAACCAATAAGGACATGAGCAATTGACCATGGCCCTTCCAGGTCTAATGGACATTGAGATGAGGAAAAAGTTTGTGCTCTTCTTTGGCTTGAAATGAGAAGTCAAGGAGCGATTAGATATGTTTGTTTTGTTTGGGTGATGATGTTCTAGTGTATACCATGAACAGGGGATTTTATCTATGTTGTGGACTGTGTTGTCTTCAAAAAGTAATTATTTTATCAAATTTTTTACATAATTTCATCTAGAGTTTATGATTTTTTATATTATATTAAGCTTATCTATTCATGGGTATTGTTCAAAAAAAAAAAAGATCGAGCACCAGTTGATTATTTTTAACCATGGAACTAGTTTGGGTGATGATGGCAAAGCAGGCAATTGGTTATGATAAATAAATTTTTGAACACCGATGTCAGATGAAGGTTGATGCATGGGTAAGCTATCGGTTAATTTGTTGAAGCATTGTTCTCCTGTATGAATGGTGTTAGATGAGTTTTTCTATGATTCATCTGTCACATACTCAGATTTAGACTAGGTTGCTTGTCCAATAACCAACCATTTAGTCACTGGCTATATGGAATTTTTTGGGCTCTAATTTAATTTCTTAGGTTGCCAAAAGCAACCTACCACTACAGCAAAAGTAGTGTTTGCCGACTCTTTTTTTCCGATTCTAGGGGAAAGCGTCGTGAGTTCCTGCAACCTGCCGATGCTTTTAAATAGCGTCATTAGATGTCGACGCTTGTAAGCATTGGCATCTAACGATGCTTATTAGCATCGGTATCTATAGTATAAACTGTATCCCGACTCATTTTTTCTGATGCTAGAGGAAAGCGTTGGAAGCTCCGGCAGCGTGCCGACACTTTTAAGCATCGTTAGATGTTGACGCTTATAAGCATTGGCAGCTTAAGTAAAGACACGTATGCCGACTCATTTTTCTCGATGCTAGTGGTGAGCATCGGAAACTCCGACAGCCTGCCAATGCTTATAGGCATCAGCATATATCGATGCTTATTAGCATCAACAGATTTAGTTAAATCACGCAGCGTGGCCGATGCTTTGACAAAGCGTCGGCACGTAACGATGCTTAAAAGTGTCGGGATATACTGATACATTAATCATGCCCTAGCTCCCTCCCTCCCCCGCCCACCGATTGCCGACGCTTATAAGTGTCAGCATATAATGACGCTTATTAGTGTCGGCAAATTTAGTTAAATCATGCAGCGTCCCGATGCTTTGAAAAAGCGTTGGCACGTAACAACACTTAAAAGCATCGGGATATACCGATACATTGATTGTGCCCTAGCTCCCTCCCTTCCCCACCCACCAACTGCCGATGCTTATAAGTGTCGGCATATAACGATGCTTATTAGCATCGGCAGCTTTAGCTAAATCGCGCAGCATGCCGACGCTTTGAAAAAGCATTGGCACATAATGATGCTTAAAAGCGTCGGGATATACCGATACATTAATCATGCCCTAGCTTCCTCCCTCCCCCTACATGTTCTGCTATCGGTGCCCTAGCTCCCGCCCTCCTCCCTGTCGCATTTTGAACTCTGATCCTTTTTACTACAAGAAAATAATAAAATAGCGATGCAATTTTAGCGACGCAATGATGCGTCGCTAAAATTGCAACTACATTGCGATGCCTCCGCATCAAAAAAAATATTACGATGCATTAGCGACTTAATAAACCATAAAATTTTTAAAAAATAATTTTAAATTTAGCGACGCAAAAATGTACCGTAATATTTATAAAATGTGTTTTTTTAAATATTATTAAAGGAATAAAATATTGCGATGCAGCTAAGTGCGTCGCAATGTTTTTAAAAAATTAATTATGTTAAATAGCGACGCATTAGCGATGCAATAAACATAAAATAAGAAAAAATATATTTAATATAGCAATGCAAAAATTGTGTCATAAATATTAATAAAAAAATGATTTTTATAAAATATAATTATGAAATAAAAATATTGCGATGCAACTCAGTGCGTCGCAATATATTTGAAAAACTTAATAATTATATACGATGCAATAGACCAAAAATTATAAAAATTAATTTTAATTTAGCGACGCACTAATTGCATCGCAATTATTTTAAATGAAATTAATTTTTATAAATATTGATAAAAAAAAATATTGCGATGCAAAATAGTGCATCGCAATTTTTTTAAAAACTTAATTATTTTAAATAGCGACGCATTAGCGACGCAATAAACCAGAGAAATATAAAAATTATTTTTAAATTTAGCAATGCAATAATTGCGTCGCAATTAATTTAAATAAAATTTATTTTAAGAAAATAGTATTATGAAATAAAAATATTGCGACGCAATCCAGTGCATCGCAATGTTTATTAAAAATAAATATGTTAATTAGCGACGTAATAACGATGCAATAAAAAGTAAAGTAATAAAAAAAATTTTATTTAACGATGCAAATTAATGCCAAATTAGCAAGGCATTAGCGACACAATAAATTAGCAAGGCATTAGCGACATAATAAATTAGAAAATATAATTAAAATTAATAATGTCCGAGATCGATCGTCATCGACAATGATCGATCATGGCTTCGATCGATCGTAACCGTCGGGTCATCGCCGATCGGATCGATCGCGACGGTCCGAGATCACTCGTCGCCAATCGAGATCGATCATGGCTTGGATCGATGGCAATCGTCGGATCATCTCCGATTGAGATCGATCATGGCTTCGATCGATCGCAACCGTCGGATCGTCACCGATCCGATCGATCGTGATAGTTCGAGATCGGTAGTCATCGGCCGGGATTGATCATGGCTTCGATCGATCGTAAGTACCATCGGATCATTGCCGATCTGATAGATCGTGATGGTCTGAGATAGGTCGACGCCGATCGGGATCGATCATGGCTTGGGTCGATCACAACCGTTGGATCATCGCCGACCAGGATCGATCATGGCTTCGATCGATCGCAACCATCGGATCGTCACCGATTCGATCGATCGCCATGGTCCGAGAGAGGTCGTCACCGACCGGGATCGATCATGGCTTAGATTGATTGCAACCGTTGGATCGTCGCCGACCGGGATCGATCATGGCTTGGATCGATCGCAACCATCGGATCATCGCCGACCGGGATCGATCATGGCTTGGATCGATCACAACCGTCGGATCGTTGCCGATCCGATCGATCGCGACGGTCCGAGATAGGTCATCGCCGACCGGGATCGATCATGGCTTAGATCGATCGTAACCATTGGATCATTGTTGACCAGGATCGATCGTGGCTTGGATCGATCGCAACTGTCGGATCATCGCCAATCGGGATTGATCATGGCTTCAATCGATCGCAACCGTCGGATCGTCACCAATCCGATCGATCACAATGGTCCGAGATAGGTCAACACCGATCGGGATCGATCATGGCTTGGGTCGATCACAACCGTCGGATCATCGCCGACCCGGATCGATCATTGCTTAGATCAATCGCAACCGTCAGATCATCACCGACCGGGATCGATCATAGCTTCGATCGATCGCAAGTACCATCGGATCATCGCCGATCCAATCGATCACGATGGTACGAGATAGGTCGACACCGACTGGGATCGATCATGGCTTGGGTCGATCACAACCATCGGATCATCGCCGACCAAGATCGATCATGGCTTGGATCGATCACAACCGTCGGATCGTCACCGACCGGAATCGATCATGGCTTGGGTTGATCGCAACCGTCGGATCATCGCGACCGGGATCAATCATGGCTTCGATCGATCGTAACCGTCGGATCATCGTCGATTCGATCGATCGCCATGGTCCAAGAGAGGTCGTCGCCGACCGGGATCGATCATGGCTTCGATCAATCGCAACCATCAGATCGTCGCCGACCAGGATCGATCATGGCTTGGATCGATCGCAACCATCGGATCATCGCCGACCGAGATCGATCATGGCTTCGATCGATCGCAAGTACCGTCGGATCATCGCCGAGTCGATCAATCGCGATGGTCCAAGATAGGTCGTTGCTGACCAGGATCGATCATGGCTTGGATCGATCGCAACCATCGGATCATCGCCGACCAAAATCCATCATGGCTTGGATCGATCGCAACCGTCGGATCATCGCCGACCGGGATCGATCATGGCTTCGATCAATCGTAAGTACCGTCGGATCGTCGCTGATCCGATCAATCGTGACGGTATGAGATAGGTCGACGCCGACCGAGATCGATCATGGCTTGGATTGATCGCAACCATCGGATCGTCGCCGATCAGGATCGATCATGGCTTGGATCGATCATAATCATCGGATCATTGCCGATCGGGATCGATCATAGCTTGGGTCAATCGCAACCGTCGGATCATCGCTGACCGGGATCGATCATGGCTTGGGTCGATCGCAACCATTGGATCATCGCCGATCGGGATCGATCATGGCTTGGATCGATCGCAACCGTCGGATCATCGCCGACCGGGATCGATCATGGCTTGGGTCGATCGCAACCATTGGATCTTCGCCGACCGGGATCGATCATGGCTTCGATCGATCACAATCGTCGGATCGTCGCTGATCCGATCGATCTCCATGGTCCGAGAGAGGTCATTGCTGACCGGGATCGATCATGGCTTGGATCGATCGTAACCATCGGATCGTCGCCGACCAGGATCGATCATGGCTTGGATCGATTGCAACCGTCGGATCATCGCCGATCGGGATCGATCATGGCTTCGATCGATCGCAAGTACCATCGGATCGTCGCCGATCCGATCGATCGCGACGGTCCGAGATAGGTCATCGCCGATCGGGATCGATCATGGCTTGGATCGATCGCAACCATCGGATCGTCGCCGACCGGGATCGATCATGGCTTGGGTCGATTGCAACCATCGATCATCACCGACCGAGATCGATCATGGCTTCGACCGATCGCAACCGTCGGATCATCGCCGACCGGATCGATCACGGCTTGGATCGATCGCAACCATCGAATCATTTATAATTATTAAAAAAAAGTTATGAAAAGTTTTAAAAAAATATTAAACAAATATTGCGATGCCGTAGCGACGTATTTTTGAAGAAAAAAAAAAATTATTGCAACGCAATGTATGCGTTGCAATTATTTTTAGTAAATATAATTTTTATCAGTATTAATAAATAAAATAAATATAATATTGCGATGCATTAGTTGCATCACAATATTTTTTATAAATATATGTAATGAAAAAGTATAAAAAAATATTGCGATGCAATTTGTGCGTCGCAATTATTATCATAAATTATAAATATTATCATTTATAAATATTAAAAAATTATTGTGATGCCGTAGCGACGTATTTTTGAAGAAAAAATAAACAAATATTGTGACGCAATGTATGCATCGCAATTATTTTTAGTAAATATATTTTTATCAGTATTAATAAATAAAAGAAATATAATATTGCGACGCATAAGTTGTGTCGCAATATTTTTTAAATAAATATATGTAATTAAAAAGTTTAAAAAAATATTGTGATGCAATTTTTGCATCGCAATTATTATCATAAATTATAAATATTATCATTTATAAATATTAAAAATTATTGCGATGCCGTAGCGATGCATTTTAGAAAAAAAAATAAACAAATATTGCGACACAATGTATGCGTCGCAATTATTTTTAGTAAATATAATTTTTATCAGTATTAATAAATAAAAGAAATATAATATTGTGACGCATAAGTTGCGTTGCAATGTTTTTTAAATAATATATGTAATTAAAAAGTTTAAAAAAAATATTGCGACGTAATTTTGCGTTGCAATTATTATCATAAATTATAAATATTATCATTTATAATATTAAAAAATTATTGCGACACACTGTATGCATCGCAATTATTGTCATAAATTATTATTTTAATCATTTAAAAATATTTAAAAAAATATTGCGATGCCTTAGCGATGTAATTTCTAGAAAATAAAAATAATTTTCTACCGGACATTGCTGCCAAGTTGCGATGCAATTAAATGCGTCTCTATTTTTTCATAAAAATATAATAAAACCAAATTAATGATGGATTAGCGATGCATTGATGCGTCGCTAATACATAATAAATTTAAAAAAATATTGCGACCGATTAGCGATGCAATTAATTGCGTCGCTAATTACTCATATATACAGTCGGCCGGCCTTCTCTTCTTCTTCCCCGTCTTGACCTAGCCGCCGCCCTCCCCAAAAAAAATCTGGCTCCATCGTTCGCTGCTCCGGCTCCCCGGTGGCCTCCTCCAACTCGGCGTCTCCTCTCAACCGAGGTAAGCCCCCCCACCCTCTTACAAATTTTTTTTTTTGTAATAATTTTCCTCCGGCCACGGCCAAGACCGTGGCCGTCTTCTGGCCATGGCTGCTGCGTCAGTGGCCACGGGCCGGCCAGTGGCCTGGCCACGGTGGCCAGGCCACTGTCAAAAAAAAAATATTTTGGTAACAGGGGGGGTGGGGAACCCCCCCCCCCCATTTTGTTTCTTTCGTGGCCACGGCCGCCGGCCACGCCGCTGCCATGGCCGGCAGTGGCCTGGCCATGGTGGCCAGGCCATTGTCAAAAAAAAAAAATTTGGTAACAGGGGGGAACCCCCCCCCATTTTGTCTTCTCCGGCCACGGCCGTGGCCGCGGCCGGAGAAGCCGGCCACGGCCACTGACGTGGCCGGCAGTGGCCTGGCCACGGTGGCCAGGCCAGTCAAAAAAAAAAAATGTTAGGGGGGGGGCCCCCCCCCCTTTGTCTTCTCCGGCCACGGTGGCCGGTAACAGGGGGGCCGGTGGTTGTGGGGTAACAACTAACCCTCCGGGCCGATGTGTCCATGTCATTAAGCTCCATGTCTTGATTAAATATATTTTAATGCAGTCTTGTTGTGTTTATGCAATAATTAATTTAAGCAATAATATTTGTGCATTTGTAGTTATTTACAATTGTTATGTCTTGATTATTTACATTCTGCTCAAATTGAATGATGCATTAAATTATGTAATGCTAGATGAAAGTCTTGTTGTAGTTTTATTTAATTTCAGCAACAAATTAGTAGTTTCAATGATTTATATTTTAGTCTTCACAAACATTATATTCGACATAATAATCTTAAGAAGTCAGTGACTATATATATAGAACACTATTCCTATATATGTATAATTGACAAGAATTTATGAATAACAAGCATAAGTTCGATTGTCTTCGGACTTCCATATTATTAATCACAGCACTATAACCTTTAGACCCGTTTGAGAATTTGTAAGCCTTAGTCTTGCAAATTCTCAAATTGTCCTGGTGGACAGTTTGAATATTTTTTGCGATATGTTAGTCTGCTATTAATCATCGTTGGTTGAGATTTCGGTTTGTATTTGCTCATACGTTCTCCTAGTGTGGCATATATGCCACACATTTAGGAGAACATATGGGGAAATGCTGCTGAAATTTCAACGTAACCGATCGATGATAATTAATAGCAGAATAACATATCACAAAAAATATTCTTGAATGGGATAGGGCCTTACCTTTTAGACATGGAGTGAAGGTAGAATTAATTTAGGACACTTGAAGCTTGTGAAGTCTCATGATTGAACGGACCGCCTTGCGGCCCGACCCGAACTCAAGCCCTACCATTAGCCATGAACCTGTGCCTCGGTCCTTGCTAGCACGCCAAGGATCGTAGCCGTGGCTCCCCTTGCATGGTAGGGACCTTAGTTGCCTAAAAGAAAATTGGTTTAGTTATAAATGATTTAAATGGTTGTTATTAACCTTAGTTGTGAAAGAAATAATTTAGTTATATATTTAGTAATACTAATATAGTTTTATTTTGTGGTTTCCTTTAATGGTTTACCAGACTTTGTATAAGTCGGTCAAAAATGAGCGGGGCTCGCTCGTGGATGTATGCAAGGATAAAAGATGGCTTGCTTAATCCAGATTTTCTGAATGGATTGGAAGAATTTATCGCATTTGCATGTAGCCAACCTGAATGGATGGATGGCCTAGGATTAGGTGCCCATGCAACTTCCACAGGTGTCAGAATAAAGCCTACAGAGATGTTGAAACTGTTAAGGTGCATTTGTGTAAGAAGGGGTTTGTTCCTGATTACTATGTTTGGTACTGTCATGGTGAACCAGAGGATATTCCAGCAGCTGTTATAGGCCAACAAGAGTCAATTCCCGTAGATGAACCATTTGTGAATTTAAACACATATGAACAAATGGTGATGAATGCATCGGGTAATGAATTCAATCAGAATACATTTATGGAAGAACCAAATCCAGATGCACAGCAATTTTATGATATGTTGCGTGCTGCAAATCAAGAATTGTATCCTGGTTGTGAGGGTCATTCCCAGTTGTCTACAGCTGCTCGAATGTTGAATATTAAGGCAGAACATCGATTATCAGAAAAGGCGTTCAATTCTGTAGCTGGGTTAATCAAAGAAATTTTGCCAAATGATAATGTTGCAGCAGACAGTTTTTACGCAACAAAGAAGTTGTTGCGTGGGCTTGGGCTCCCAGTTAATAAGATCGATTGTTGCTTGAACAATTGTATGATATTTTGGGGTGAAGACTCAGAGCTGAGATGGTGTAAGATTTGTGGGCAATCGAGGTACAAAAACAGCGAAGGAGGAGCCAGTACAAGTAGGAGGAAAAGTGTGCCTTACAAGAGGATGCATTACTTTCCTCTTACCCCACGCCTGCAGAGATTATACAGATCTGAGGCAACAGCTGCTGATATAGATGGCATGCCGAACATGAATCTAAAGAGGATGAAATGCGGCATCCATCAGATTCAAAGGCTTGGAAGCATTTCAATGAAAATCATCCTGATTTCGCTGAAGATATAAGGAATGTGAGATTAGGTCTTTGTACCGATGGCTTCCAACCATTTGGTCAAGCGGGGCAACAGTATTCATGTTGGCCTGTGATACTGACTGTATATAACCTTCCTCCATGGAAGTGCATGAAAGATACTGCAATGTTTTTAACCGTTTTGGTTCCAGGACCATCAAATCCAAAGGAAAAGATTGATGTCTTTCTGCAACCGTTGGTGGCCGAATTGAAAATGTTGTGGGAAACAGGAGTCGTAGCCTACGACATTTCTATGAAACAAAATTTCATCATGAGAGCTGCTTTGATGTGGACAATAAGTGATTTCCCGGCATATGCAATGTTGTCTGGTTGGAGCACTGCTGGACGTCTGGCATGCCCTCATTGCATGTATGATTCGGATGCATTTACATTGCAGAAGAGTGGTAAGCAGTCATGGTTTGATAACCATAGGAAGTTCTTGCCCCCAAATCATCCTTACAGGCGTAACTTGATCGCCTTCCGGAAGAACAAAGCAGTCACAAAATTCCGAACCGGTTAGGTCCGGCACGGATATATTTGATACTATAGAGCATTTGGGGTTGATGTATGCATGGGAACCGGATGCAGATAGAATAAATGGCCGTATATGTAAAGAACATAACTGGAAGAAGCGAAGTATATTTTGGGATTTGCCTTATTGGAGCACAAATCTCATCCGGCACAACTTGGATGTTATGCATATCGAGAAAAATTTCTTTGATAACATATTTAACACGGTGCTAAACATCCCGGAAAAACAAAAGATACTGCAAAGTCAAGAGAAGAACTTAATCAGTACTGCAGAAGAGGTGATTTGAGAAGGAGTGCCGACGGGACCTATCCTAAAGCCTGTTACACTCTTGACAGAAATTCACGAGAAGTTTTATGTAACTGGCTTAGAGGGTTAAAATTTCCAGATGGTTATGCCTCAAATATCGGTAGGTGTGTGGACATGCATAAGCTCAAGTTGTTCGGCATGAAGAGTCACAACTGCCATGTTTTCATGCAACGGTTATTACCTGTAGCTTTTCGTGAGTTGCTTCCGCAACATGTCTGGAAGGCAATTACGGAGCTCAGCTTGTTCTTCAAGGAGTTATCTGCCGCAGTCATTACTTCTGCATCCATGGCAAGGCTTGAGGAGGAAATTCCAATTATTTTATGCAAGCTTGAGCGAATATTTCCTCCCAGTTTTTTTGACTCAATGGAGCATTTATCGGTTCACTTGCCATACGAAGCGAGCATAGCTGGTCCCGTGCAGTATCGCTGGATGTATCCTTTCGAGAGGTAAATATATACATCATTAAGATATGTTGACATTTCAAATATTATTTCATTGTAAGAAAATTGGTTAATTTTTTGTTTCAACTTTACATATAGGTATCTTAAGAAGTTAAAAAATAATGTGCATAATAAGGCAAGGGTTGAAGGTTCTATATGCAATGCACACTTGGTCGAAGAAGTTTCAGCTTTTGCCTCGCATTACTTTGAGGGTCACGTCCACACGAGGAGCCAAAATCTTGGTCGTAACGATGACGTATGTGTGGACGAAGGAGAACCTAATGACGGTAGAATATCAACTTTTAAAGGTATCGGCCATTCATTTGGTGGGCAGAAGTCAAGAAATCTTAGCGATATGGAGTATAATGCAGCACATTATTACATCCTAATGAACTGTAGAGAAGTCGATCCATATATTGAGTAAGTGTATACTTCAATGCTTCATTGGAAATTTTAATTTAAATTACAATATACCATAATATTTAATTGCTAACATCAGTTTTCATCCTTTTCATCCCATAAGGATGTTTTGTGATAGACAACGACAGATGAATCCCGACATCAGTCAAGTTACAATTGGGCAGAAATTAGAAACGGAGTTTGCTTACTAGTTTTATGAATTTGTGAGTAGTATCACTCAATCAATTTCAATAATGGCTTTTATTTTTTGAATTGGATGTGAATAGCTTATTAATTTATAGGTAAACGGTCCATGGTCCACAACCGATAATATTTTTATTAAATGTCTATCGCAATGGCCATTGAAGACCGTAACAACCTATACTGGCTATTTTGTAAATGGGTACAAATTTCAGATTGAACGATTAGCAGCTTCAAGAGGCACGCAGAACTGGGACGTGTGTGTTAAAGGAGAAAGTGTTGGAACAAATATGCAGGATTATTATGGAAAGTTAGTAGAGGTGGTTGAAGTTGAATATCCTGGTTGGCCTATGAAACGAACCGTATTGTTTTGTTGTGATTGGTTTGATCCGATAGTTCCTGTGGGCAAAAGGGTTCATAACGACTACAATTTGGTTGAAGTGAACCATCGACGAAGATTGCAGAACTATGACCCATTCATCCTTGCATCCCAAGCTCAGCAGTCTTTTACTGCGGATATCCAAGTTTGCGCAACGACAAGCGAGATTGGTGGGCCGTTTCTAAAATCGTCCCACGTTCAACAATCGTATTAAAGGAGAGTTCATCAAGTCAATCAGCCAAGTGCCCTGCATTTCAAGAGGATGAGATGGAAATGCATGCATTTTAGGATGCCACAAGGGCTCCTGAAACATCACTTAGAGATCCAAATGGTGATGTCCAAGAAATTGCGGATGCAAATAATCGGTTTCCTTCCGATGATAATGAAACTGAATCGTAGTCCGATACGGCATCGGATGTTGAACCAACATTTCATGAAACAAATGACATCGATTAAACATAGAGGTTTTTTAAAATTTAACTTTTTTTTATAAGTGTTAAATTTTTACATAGTCAATCATTAATCGTAATTTAATTGTATGAATCTTTAGTATTTTTAGTATGACGGGCAGAGGTAGATCTACCGACGATAGACGGAGTGAGCAAGGATGTAGCCCTGCTGCATCAGATCACATGAGCGTCAGAAATGGAGAGTTTGGATCTCCAGTAGTAGCACAGCCTTCGATCTCTCCAGCAGTATTACCATCCAGCCGATCGGCATATACCTCCGAGAGTTCTTCCACCATCGGCCGCACCGTACTTCAACTTGATGCTCAGGGGCTGTAAGTATATACTAATTAAAAATATATGTTTATATTTTTAAGTCAATTACTTATAAACATACATTTTTTAAACAGATTTATTGAGCAGCATCATGTATCCAGCCACATCAGCGCCGTATTTCAGAGGCGTACAGATCCCAGTGGCTACGATTGGCGCCACGTATCTCCAGCCACGAGGGAGTTTTATTTTTCTGAGTTTCAGGTAAACTTATTAAATACAATTTATCACTGATATAAAATTTCTTAAACTTAATAAATTCAGAAACTAACTGTTTATTTTAATGTAGAAAAAGTTTACGTGGGATCCTGCCAGCCATGATGCCATTAGGGCAGCATGGGAGGCTCTAACGCGACGCCGATACTCTGACATGCTTCATCATTGGAGGTCATCGGGTCAGCATCCTGTGCATGTGCCAGAGGGTATTTGACATGAGTGGCAGCAGGCCTGGCAGTCTGATGGCTGGCGCAGGAGGTCCGCATCAGCCAGCACGAACCATCGATCTGAGAAGGGCGGTCTTGGCACGGGTCTCTCCCGCCATACTTCGGGCTCCATTTTGATTCAGGAGCACAAACGACGTATGGTAAGAAAACATAAATATTTTAATTACTATTTTAGTTATTTACAAATATTTATATTAATATCATTTTTTTATTGTTATAGTCTGAGCAGGAGGGTGGAGATCCTGGTGAGTTTCGTCTATTCAGGGCGACACACACCAGGAGGGACGGTTCCTGGGTCGACACGCGATCACGGAAGGTTGCGGTAAGAAATTAGATTTATGTAGTATCTGTTTAATTTCTAAAATTTTATTTCAAAAAATTTATTAACTCATTTATTGTTGATTTCATAATTTAAAGACACGAGTCGAGGAGCTTCGCTCCCAGGCATCGCAGGTCGACTCTACTGATGGGGAGACGCCCGTCGAACTCTCAGCAGAGGGGAGTCGGCGTGTGTTTTTGGAGGCTGTTGGTGCCCAGCCGTGAGACTGCAGGGTCTATGGTCTGGGCACTAGAGCTTCTACATATTTTCCCCATCAGGCCTCCAGCTCGCGAGTTTCTGGTGATATTCCTCCCGAGCGTTTACACGACCTTCACAGATCTATTGCAGAGGAGGTTCGGCAGGAGGTCGAGCAGGATTTCGTGGATCGTATGCGAGGCTGGGATCAGGAGATTGCAGACATGAGAGATGAGATGCATTATTTGCGGGATATGGTTAGCTGCTTGTCGCAGAGTCTCTAGCCTCCACAGCCTCCACGTGATAGCTCAGATTCTTGATGTATTTTTTTTTTTTTTATGTTGTACATGAAAACTTTAAAATTTTAATATATGAATTATTTTTGAAAATGATTATTGTTTGGATGAAGAATGTTTTTATGAATATTTAAATTTAACAAAATTGTATTAATCGTTTTAATTTTTAATATTTTATAATTTTTTAAAAAATTTAATTTGCGATGCATTAGCGACTGAAATTGCATCGCTAATATTTTCAAAATATTATTATTAAATATTGCGACGCAATGACTTGGCATCGCAATAATTTTAAAAAAAAATCAATAGCGATGCATTAGCGACTCAAATTGCGTCGCTATTATATCTAAAATATTTTTAATAAATATTGCAATGCAATGACCTTGCATCGCAATATTTTAAAATTTTTTTTATTTGCGATGCATTAGCGACTCAAATTGCATCGCTATTATATCAAAATTATTATTATTAAATATTACGATGCAACTAAATGCGTCACAATATTGCGACGCAATTGAGTGCGTTGCAATATTTAATAATAATTTTAAATATTAAAAATTAATTTTAAATTTAGCGACGCATTTGGATGCGTCGCAATATTGTGACGCAATGTTGCGTTGCAGAGAGTCGCAATATTGCGACGCAATTGCGATAAATGGATATTGCGACGGACATCTATTGCGTCGTAATAGCATGTTTAGCGACGCAATTGCGATGCATTTGGGCATCGTAATATTTAATTTTTCTTGTAGTGTTTCCTCCCCCTCCTCCCCACTCATCTTTCCTCCATGGATGCTATCTTCCCCGACGGAGGTGTATCATCTCTCTTCCCCGAAGGTAAAATCTATTTTTTTTACTCTTTCCCCATGTTAATTTTAACCCATGTAATTTCTTTTTTGGTCCATGGCTAGGGTTTTGGTTGTTAATTTTTATCGCCGAGGTGGCTGTTGGCATCGGCCTGAGGCTTGGTCCTCTAGATTTGTGGACCAAAAGATAGAAAGAAGACATTCCTTTGTGGACCGAAAGATTTGATCCCAAAAATCTGCTGGTAAGTCTGTTTCCTTTCTTCTTTGGGCTTCCTTTTCTCCAAATTTGACATTGATTACTTTGAAAAACCTCCATATGGCTTGTCGACTGCTAAGATCTTTAGTGTTTCAGTTTGCCCTTTGCCCTATTATATCTTCATTCACTGTGGATCCAACTGAACGATGATTACCAAGATTGGGACGAGGGCCATTATTCAAGAACCAAAACATTGCATGGTCATCCAAAATAATTGTTTATTATTAATTCTGATAGATTTTGCCCTATTATATCTTTGCCCTTTTGTAACATATTTTAAAAATGATTAACTATTATGATTCATTATTCAAGAACCGAAACATTGCATGGTCGTCCGAAATAATTATCCCTTATTAATTCTGATCGATTTTGCCCTATTATATCTTTGCTTTCTTGTAATAGATTTTAAAAATGATTAACTGTTATTATTCATTAATATAAGTTATATTTAAAAAAAATTGCTACCTCTTTATTATATATCAATTAATTGCAACTAGTTATTTACATGATTGGTGCACTAAAAAATTAAACTTGATGATTTAATTTGGTCACAAAAAATTATCATTTGACTAACTATGTATATACGGTGGAAGATGGATTTTAAAAATGATTAACTATTATGATTCATTAATATAAGTTATATTTTAAAAAAATTGCTACATCTTTATTTTACTATCAATTAATTGCAACTAGTTATTTACATGATTGGTGCACTAAAAAATTAAACTTGATGATTTAATTTGGTCACAAAAAATTATCATATGACTAACTATGTATATACAGTGGAAGACGGATTTTAAAAATTATTAACTATTATGATTCATTAATATAAGTTATATTTTAAAAAAATTGCTACCTCTTTATTTTACTTCAATTAATTGCAGCTAGTTATTTACTTGATTGGTGCACTAAAAAATTAAACTTGATGACTTAATTTGGTCACAAAAAAATTATCATACGACTAACTATGTATATACAATGGAAGCTAAATGATAGGATAGGATCATAGTGCCTTGAAGAGTTGGAAGAGAGAACAGTTATACTAATTAAAAGATTACATGATATATAACCAAAAAAAATATTTATTATTTATTGGACAGTCCTTGAAATGTATTAATTATACTTTTGTATTGTATAATGCATATTGAAGCATATTTTGGTTGATTAAAGCATTAATTCCATGTTTATTATTTATTTTGGCATGTTAAGTTTCAGAAATTTGAAGCATGCTATTATTTTAGAATTTGAAAATACATCAAGTTTTATATTATTTCACATCAGGTAAATACATATATTATTAAATATATTTTTATATTAAATTAATTATTTATCTAATATTCATTGATAGTTTTGTAAATTAAATATTTTTAATTTTTCTTATAAGCTTCTGGAGCATCAAATCCTCGCGACAGGGTGACGACCTTCCTCCTGCAGATCATTGACCTTAGCTCTTTTTATTTTATATCTTTCATTTCATGTATTTTTAAATATTATGAAACATTAAATTTAATCACTATCTCTTGATGTAATGAAATTTATATTTAACTTTTAATTTGGATGTGAAGAATGTGTGCAATGTGATTTTGTTTGTTATGATTGCATTGTACATAACAAGTTTAATATAAATTTTATCTTAATTGCATAGGTTTAAATATAACAGGTTTAATATAATTTTTTTAACTTTTCTATTATTTTATTTTTAAAAAATAGAATGTGCCAATGCTTAAAAGCATCGGCATGGGCCGACGCTTTTAAAAGCGTCGGAAAAAAATTGTTTCTGACACTTTAAAGTGTCGGTACAATTGATCCTACTGGTACAATTGATCCTGCGGATGCTTTCGACGCTTTTTAGCATCCGCACAACCTCACGCCTCAACAGAAAATTATTATTGATCTAATTTAATCCCAAAAATCTGATGAATTGATCAAATTAATGTTACAACTCATTCAATCGTGCCTGACCAACTGGCGGCATGCCAATGGCATGGGAGGTATATCCAGCTTGCTATGGACGCATTCGTTGCTGATGCTGACATAGATTTGGGACAGAGATTTGGAATTTTCATGGTTGAAGAATGGCTGGTCCAGGATGACTATTGGCATGAGAATTTTGGGATAAAAATATCATGAGTTGGATCCCCTCCTAGAATGATTTAATTTCAGTAACATCCTAAGAAAACCAGTCTTTTTTTTTTCTGGATAACAAGAAAACCAATCTTTTACTGATGAATACTTTATCATGGCAAAGGAGGCCTCATGTAGGACAGTCCGACCAATATAAATGGTCGGAGAGTGAGTGTGTTCTTTTTTTCAGACAATCCAATTGGAACATATCCACCACTGCGCTTGGCTTAGAGTCTTTTACAGCTAATGCGTTTCGTCACAAATCGTCATATACCAAGACTAATTTTTAAGCTGCCAAGTTTAAGCAACCATGCTATTAATATTTCAGTCTTCGAAATATTCTTAAAAATTTTCAGTAGCAAATTGACTTTTGTCTTGGAATGACAGCCATGTCTGTTAGCATATAGTTTTGAACATGATGTCAACAACAAACAGGAAAATAGTTCTCCAAACTCCACCTGTACGTACTGACCAATAGTCTATATATAATCTTTTGATGCACCATTCATGTATGATTGCATAATTGTGGTCACCAGTATATTTGGTCACCACTCAAAAGGAAATTAGAATACGCACTTGGTTCTCATGCTAGTCTATATATATAGCACAGGAAATAAACCCGTTTATTTTAACTATAGATGACTGCAACATGTTTCCCACCACCCAGCACCAAGTTGGCACATAGAGTCCTAAATTTTATAGGTAAATTTTTTAAAAACTGCACATCATTTGCATTTATCTTATTATAATATATGAGTTGATATTGATTTGTTTGAACCTTCAATGGAGATAGAATAGTTAGTTATCCAACATTGCAGGAGAATTGAGATCATGAACAATGGAAGGAATATAACCTAAAACAAAATTTTAAAAAATCATAAAATATTATAAATAAGTTAAATCTAATAAAAATATTATATAAAATATAATAAGTTACCTTTTTTCTTAGATCTCTACCAATCTTAAAGATAAATCACAGCTTCAACAATATCAGGACCTAATGAACTTTGAAATGCATCTATCACTCTTCCACCTGTACTAAATGCTGATTCTGAAGCTACAAGGCCATCTATAATATGTATTTGGCATTCTGAAGGCAATAAACACTGTGATGACATGTATAGAAGTCCTGCCAGAGGCTGTCCAGAGACCCAGGAGAGATCTTTTGGAGAATAAGAACTTTTTTTAAAAATATATATAATAAAAGAGCTACCACAAATTATAGTATCAAAGGATGTAAATCAAGCTTCGCTAATGGAATATCTTGCCATAATCAAAACAATATTTCTCAGAATGAACATGAGATACAGGTGAGTTTATCCCTGACAACGTCTTTAGAGTATCTCTTGATCCTTCATTCCAGTTTGCAGTTTATAGCAACATTTTTCTTAAGATTATGCACCTTAGGCCCCTTTACACACACACACACATGGACTAAAGCCCTCTGCTAATTGGATTCAAAACCAAATTATTATATATCTAAATCTCTCTTCCCTTTAAAGCAATCATAACAGGGGTCTGAACTATAGCTAAGATGATCCAAAATTTAATCAATGTTATTTCATATTAGTGCTTATAAAAAAGCATAGACCGAAAACTTGATGTCAATGGTTGGTTTGCCTATATTGGTAACACTTTCCCTACAATGGAAAATTTTCACTTGTGTAGGAATTCAATGCTATAGTCAATTCAAAGGAATGCTATAGAAAGTGTCATGGAATAACTTCTCCATAATACAAGAGATATTAAAGGGGAACTAAGCAACTCTGGGTAAGAAAAAATGTTCAGAGGAGACATTTTGCTGGTTGAGGACTAACCATAATGCATCACACCATGGAAAACATATTTTATTTTATCTTGTAACTATGATGCTTCAACATTCACACAGCTTGGATGATTTAACTCCAAAACAATGTAGTACAAGGCAAAGCTAGAATAGCTTTTTCTTTCTGCGTCTTAGCATAAAACATGAGGTTCACGCTTGAGAAATTAGTAGAGATGTTGTATTTGATGAAGGAAATGCATGAGATTGGACTACAAATGCTACAACTAAGCCACTGAAAATACAAATGAAGGATGTGATCAATGTCCCTAATATCAGTGAAAATCAAATCTTAGAGAGAGAAGTTGAGTCTGAATCAAATGATAATGGTGTGCAAACAAGTAGCAGTAAAATGCAAAGTGAATCTTCATCCAAAAAATTTAGAATCTTGGAAGATTTCTATGCAAGCTGTCAATTGGTATGCTTTATAGCTGAACCAATGAATTATGAGGAAGCCTCTAAGCAAGAAGTTTGGAAGAAAGCAATGAAGAATGAAAATAGAAATGATTAAAAAAAATCAAACCTGGGAGCTGGTTAATCTGCCAGCTAGGAAGAAAGAAATTGAGTTGAAATGGGTGTTCAAAACTAAATACAATGCAGATGGTACATTGCAAAAATACAAGGCAAGATTAGTTGTTAAAGGATTTGCTCAAATACCAGTAGTGGATTTCTTTGAAACCTTCTCACCCGTTGCAAGATTAGAACCATAGAAACTATTCATGCAGTTGTAGCACAAAATCAGTGGGAAGTTTTTTACCTAGATGTTAAGTCAGCATTCTTAAATGGGAAATTGGAAGAAGAGGTTTATGTGGAGCAGCCGAAAGGGTTTGAGATTTGTGGTCAGAAGGAGAAAGTTTATAAATTAAAGAAGGCTTTATACGGCTTGAAACAGGCTCCAAGAGCTTGGTATAGTAGAAACAATATGTATCTATTGGAAAGAAATTTTAAAGGCAGCAAGAGTGAACCTACACTCTATAAAAAATCTCAAGGCAAGATGAGATTATTATTGTTTGTATTTATGTGGATGATTTAATCTTCACTGGGAATTCAGATTCCTTAATGAAGATATTTAAGCAAGAAATGATGTCCGAGTTTGACATGACAGACTTGGGGAGTATGAGGTATTTTCTTGGAATGGAGGTAATGCAAACTCCATCTAGAATTTTTCTATCTCAACAAAAAATGTAAATGATCTGCTAAAAAAATTTTAGATGCAAAAGTATAATCTTGCAATGACTCCTATGAATGTTGATGATAAATTACTAAAGGATGATGGATCTAGGAAAGCGGATGAAAAAGAATTTTAGAAGCTTAATTGGAGGTTTGATTTATCTTACTCATACAAGGCCGGATATTATGTATGTTGTGAACTATATTTCAAGATTTATGCATAATCCAACCAATCATCGTTTCGGAGCAGCTAAACGAATCCTGAAATATGTTGCTGGAACAAAAGATTTGGGGATTATGTACACTAAAGTGGATGATTTCAGATTGATTGGGTTTTGTGACAGCAGTTGGGCAAATTATACTGAAGATCGAAAGAGTACAATAGGACATTGCATGTCTCTTGGCTCAGGAATGATTTCATGGACTTCAAAAAAGCAAGCAACCACTGCTCTGTCTAGCACGAAAGCTGAATACATTGCTTCAATAGTGGGTGCATATCAATGTATTTGGATGAGGAGAATTTAAGAAGATCTGGGAGAGAAACAGAAAGAAGCTACAATACTATTTTGTGATAACAACTCAGCTATAGCATTAGCCTATAATCCCGTGTTTCATGGGCGTACAAAGCATATAGAAATTAAATATCATTTCATTCGGGAGCAGGTTGAAAAGGAAGAAATCAATTTGGAGTTTTGTAAAACTGATGAACAGGTTGCTGACATTCTTACTAAAGCTCTCTCAGAAAACAAGTTCAAAAGGCTAAGAAGCATGTTGGGTTTATGGAGTTTAAATCAAGGGAGGATGTTAGAAGTGTGATTCAAATGTAAATCATGTTACTGTGTTCAGTTATTGTGTTCGTGTTATAAGTGTGTTTGTGTTCAGTTACTGAGCAGTTACTCAATAGCATCGTGTGTGATGTAGTTTTATGAAGTGCAGTGTTATGTTTTGCATGTAATGGTTGTGTAGTAAATGAAGTATTGTAGAACCTTTGAATTTCCTCACTGAAACTCTCCTGTGCCATTTTTTTTCCTCTATTTTCTAGCACAGTATCAGAACAGCTGATACGGTCTTTTCAAGTCCACTTTGTCCTTGTTTTCTATTAAAGAGTGCATCCTTCTTTGTGTAGATCCTTCATCAGGCACACAAAAAGGGGGACAGAGAAAGGCAAGAAGCAAGCACGCACATGTGAGAGTGAGAGAGAGAGAGAGAGAGAGAGACAGAGAGAGGATTTTCACCAAGAATGGATAAATCAAGTCAAATATGAGAAATAGTATGGCCATTTGCAACCAATACTACAAGAGGCCAAGATAAGAAGCAGGCTGAGACCACTGAGCCTTTGACAAAGTATTTGATATTTGATTGCAACAGATCCATAAAAGAAATTCACAATAATGGCCCTAGATATGGGCATAGCAGTTCTATAATGTCCTTGTACCACAGTACTCCACAGAATTATTTTTGTCCTCACTAAGGAGTTAGTTCTCGCCCCAAAGAGATTTTTGAAAATGTATGCATCAGGCTTCTGAGTCAAACCCAAAGAGAGTACTCTACATGAGTGAACGCTAATGACACTAAATATTTGAAATAGAGACTACCACTACACTGATTTTTTCCCTACTAGCACAAAAACAATGGTTGTAAAGAGCACAGAGTTTCTGGTATCAGCATTAACTGTACAGATTTCAACTAAGGAACTTCAAAGCCAGAAATACTTCTTCATTATTTAAGATCGAGAACAATAAACTAGAAAGCAATTTTTTGTGTTAAATGATGGATAGAAACGCTTAGATGCTTACTGTGACAACTTCCACAAGAAGCTTCTGCTTCCTGCACAATTTCCCTGTGCAGCTCAAATTAGGTACTTTATTGCTTTTTGCTTTCACTTGCAAACTTCGGAGTGTTGTATGCCAACACGTTTCTTCTCTACTAACGTCATCATCATTGGATAAAAAACCACCCTTCTTGCATCTCTTCAGTGCCTTCCGGAGCAAATAACCAGTTCTTCAACTCTTTAGATACATCAACATCATCTGGCATCCCCAACTCCAAAAGTCTACCATGATCCTCCTCTTTGAGACAACCATCTGGAATTTTAAAAAAATTAATAACCAAAGAGAGGAAAAGGAAAAAGAAATGATAGCAATCCTACCCAGAAAATATTTACTGTACTTACACAAACAAGAAAAGAAGAATACCAGATAAAAAGAGAAAAATATATATGAATAATGTAACTGATGTTTCAAATTCAAATAGATACATCTAACACATTAGCTTTAAGACAATAACAAACTAAATAGGAAATGATCTATCAAGAGATAGTTTTCGAGTTTATTCTTGGATGATGCTTGCACAATTCAGAGTGAATATATGGATGGAAGATTCTTTCTCACCCACAATACTAAATGTGAAAGTATTATAATTGTGCACCATGCATCATCCTTATCCACTTTAAATCACTAATAATTTGTATGAATTGAAGTGATAATATTACTGCATTTGATTACAGTAACATGATTATATGTAACAGCAATTCCAAATCACTCCACTCTATAATCATGATTCAGTGTAGCAACCTTAAACTATTTATTCACAAGAATGAGGATTTAAGATCTCATCCTCAAGCTACTAAGTTAAGATTTTGTGACCAACATATCCCCCATTAATTGAAGAAAAAAAAAAGATGTCTAGCAAAATAAAGTATCCATATTATTTTAATATTACACATATTTTGGATGTAATTTTGATATGACCTGGTCTTGGATTACTATGGTGCACGTTGAGTAGCATATCAAATTTTGATAGTCCATGATAATATATCCGTTTACCAGGCCCAAAACTACTTTCTGCCAATTCATTCCATGAGGCATTTCTTCTTCGATCCATTACAAGCTTTTATCAAAAACGGCTTTTTTCAACCTTTATTACTAGTAACGTCTCCCTTCTAACTGTGAGCCTTACCGCTTGTCTTTCCCTAATTTATTACAACCTTTTTAATAAAAACTACTTTCTGCCACCTCTATCCGTAACGCGCTTTCTGCCACTTCTATCCGTAACGCCTTCCCTTTAATTGTCTGGCTTCCAGCTTGTATTTCCCTTTAGTTGGAAGACCACTGCATTTGATTACACCAATTACTCTATTTTATAATCACCATTGAATCTTGCAATCCTAATTAACTTATTCATGAAGATGAGTATTTAATTAAGTTCATCCTCAAGCAATGATACAAGGCTGAAATTTTAAAACCAAAATATCTTTCGTTAATTGAAAAAAAAAAAGCCTAGCTAAAAAATGCTTTCATATTATTTTTCTATTAATACAAATTTATTTGAGATAATTTTGATATGATGTGGCATTTCTACCGTGCATCCGGTAGCGGATTTAATCTCGAAATCCATGGTTCCCTGCATCCCGTTTTCTAAAACCGCTTATGATGCCGCTTCCATTCGTAACGCCTCCCTCTTCTCACTAGCAGCCATTCCAGCTTCCCTTTCTAAGCATCGGTCTTGTCGAAAACCGTGGTGGCCCACAGTTGTTCAGTTTTCCGCTTCTCCTCCGCAAATCAGCTGTCACGCGCTCCATCCTCCCTCCTCCCACCCTCGGTTTCGTTGAAACCTGTGGTCGCCCACAGCGGCCGGTTTCACTAAGATTAACAGAGGCTTGATCACCACCTCAACGTGCACCGTCGCGGTGGCCACGCGGCATACAATTGATGCGTTCCAAATGCTAGGTCAGCCCACAGTAATCATTGGGTATCCCGTATTGGGTTAAGAACCCCGGTAGATTATAAGTTGAATTAATATTTAAGAATCTGGTGGATGCGATATAAATAGCATGGGACTTGAGGGAGAAGCATATATTGTTAGTGTGTGCCCTATATCCAATTGGATAAGATGCTAGTTTGTACCCATTTCTTTATGAATGCAAATCAAATTTATTGGTTTCTTTATCTATCAATGTATTTTTCATATATATATTAGATATATTTTTCCTGTAAGATAAAGTTCAAAAGAATGCGAACTGTGCATATGGAATTTGTAATAGAAATTACAAATTGTGAGATCCAAAATTGCACATTATGGTTCGATTCTTTAAACTTTCCTAGTCGATGTGTAGACAGGATTGGACACTGTCGAACGCCATTGAGACTAGCACACATTGCATATCTTCACCCTTGTGGTGTGCAGCTGATCTTGCAAGCTGAAGTATGAAGATACTTGGATATGGTGTGTGGATATTCGTTATTGTAACGATACATTGGATGACCCGCACAGAGATCCCATATGGATATTCTATATAGTGTCGATGGTTGATCTTTGATGACGGTGGTGCGAGTGATCCTTGACTTAAGATCTTCATTGCACCTTATGTATGGAATATCATGTTTTGACGACATGCAAACGTCGCTCTAGCCATGGTGGCAAATATGGTATCGATTGGGTATGATATGAAGCACATGAAGGTGGTATTTGATCAAGACAGGATTCGTCTCCCTTGATAGAAAGGGTTATATCCCACGACCACTTGATGGATTAAATTGACTGTTAAATCCTTGCAAAGTTGAGTTGGAATTCAAAATGGTTTCGAAGTTCTAATTCATATGAATCAATTTTTTGATATCAAGTAAACAAAGATCAATTATATGGTTGACACATTCCATACCACTGATTGATCTGGGATATGTGACGAAGGGATTGAATCGTACGGTAACCGTTCATGGACAGGTGTTGATGACCACGTCAACAAACCCTTAACACTTGGGTGGTCATGATGCTTTGCTAGAGGCCGCTCATGATCTATAATCATGGATTCTTTGACTTAATCAAAGAGTTGATTTCGCTAAAGAATTGACTTGGACAAGGTGTTGATCAAGTGATCCTTAGGGTCAATATTAGGGACATGATTATTACCAACGTGTCAAGGTACCTAATGGGTCATACGCATTAAGAAGATTTTGGATGAAGTTAAAATGGGAATTAAGTTGAACTTAATTCAAATTAGATAACCAATAAATTAGGATTGGGCTTGACTCAATCTTAATGAGAGAACATGAAATTGATAAATAGGATTCATTATAGAGAAAAGAATTTTTTGTTCAAAAGAGAGACCTTTTGTACATAAGATGTACATATGAAATATTAATTAGGCTTGATCCATGTGATGGATGGCTTAGATTAATTGAGATTAATAATATGGTATTTAATTGGATCCATATGATGGCATGATTTGATTCATGGAAATCCAATTAAACCGAGGGCTGAGATCGTGCCACGTGGAGGATGGATCCATGCCCATGTGATGGACATGACCCATCTCCACGTCATGGAGGAGTAAACCCATGATTTGGGGCATTCTCATGAAGCAAATTCAAGGTTGCGACGTTGGTTTCATGGGATAACCAATTTTCTAACTTTTAGGGATATGGTTTGGTGGTTGTAATCTTAACATTATCATGATAGCAAATATCCTAAATTTGTTAGGATAATTATTATCAACTTGATAAGGTTGAATGGTTAGGTGGTTGTGATAAAAATCCCTTTTTTTAAGGAACCACACAACCTTTTCATGTATAAAAGGGAGAGAAATACCCCCTTTAAGAAATACACCGAACTCCTCTCTCTCTCTCTTGGATGCCTAACACCTTCTTTCTCTCTCTAAAATGTCCTTTCTCTCTCTAGAACGTTCCTTTCTCTCTCTTGATTGATCAAGATTTGATATTGATCAAGAAATCCTTTTTTGATTTAAAAATCAATAGAAAAGAAAAGAGGCGCTAGTACCCCTCGCAAGAAAGTTATCATCCAATCCTGAGAGGACATCATCCAAAGACCTTCGCATGGATCACCATTAGAGGCAGAACGCATGGACGGCTAGTGGTAAATCATTTACCGGCTTCATCGGGCATCATCCCCAATAAAGAACACAGGTATGATATATTATTATAATCATGTGTTATTTCTTGTTAACTAAACCTGTTCCCTGAGGATCTTGGGCTTTGAAAATTAAAATCTGCATGTTATATGAATTTGATTCATATAAAACATACAAAATTCCAACAGTGGTATCAGAGCATCCTCTGGCTTCAAATTCAGTTAATTTGATAGATTACCTGAGTTCTAGTTTTTATAAACATAGATCTAAATTTAACATGCGATGTAAAATGTAAATATTGCCATATGATGAAGATTAAATATTTAATAAGTTTATTATATGATAATAAATATGAATTATTTAGATTTGATCATGTTAAAAATTAAAAATTATGATTTATGTGTGACATAATCATAAAGGCTGAAATTTAACATATCATGTTTAGAATTTAATTTTGACATGATAAATAACATGATTAAAATCTAAATAATTATATTAATGAAGATTAAATATTTAATAAGTTTATTATATGATAATAAATGTGAATTATTTAGATTTGATCATGTTAAAAATTAAAAATTATGATTTATGTATGACATAATCATAAAGGCTGAAATTTAACATATCATGTTCAGAATTTAATTTTGACATGATAAATAACGTGATTAAAGTCTAAAATAATTATATCATGATAACATGATAATCAAGATTAAAATTAAAATTTTAAATTTTGACATGTTATCATGTTAGGGATGTTATGATAGAGACCAATTAGGATTTTCATGTGATGAAAATAAATTTATCATAACAGATAATGATAAGATAAATATATAAAATAAATTGTTATAAAATATTTGACACTTATCATAAATCCCTAAAGATCACTATCTTATCTTATCATAATGTGTAATAGATGATAAGGTTTAAGAAAAATTAGATTTAACCATATCATTGTTTGATCCTATGATTCCATAATTGATCAAATCAATTGGGCTTAACTACAATGGTGTCTAGAAAGGTGCGATCATGGTTTTTAATTGCTCCGTTCGCTGCCTGGAAAACCCATTCAATGGGATCGAAGGGTATGCTAAATAGGACCCCATTGATCAGCTGATCTGGCCATTGTTAAGGAAAGCTCTTAATTGATTAGATCAATTAAGGTTAATCAGGATGGTAGCAATTGATTTGGTCACATGATTAGGGTTCCCATATTAGATAGTGATCAGGATCCTAATTTGATTAGGAGTCCCAATCATAAGATTGGATCTTATGAAATTTAGGTTAATTGAAATTAATCTAAAATTCACATATAGGATATGTAACCTAGCATGATACAAATGTTGTACATGCATGATGGGACCTAAATGCGCTAAATCCCTCCACGAATATTAAGTCATTAGCCTTCCATTGTTCACATGATACAAAATCATTAGGGCATGAGATTTGTTGTGCCATAGCCAAGATCAAGTGAACCTATGAGGAGTTGATTGGGGAACAATGGGTTGACTTAACTAGGTTAGCTGGCATAATTGGCCATAGTCAGGGTCAGTCTAATCTAGAGGCAATGTTTAGGGTGATCACATCAGATGTGATTGACAAGGCAATGTCCCCTAAATGATCTAGGAGTCACATTTGATGTGATTGATACAAATCTACCTAATTTGGCTTACTAAGATTTGTTGTGCCATAGCCAAGGTCAAGGTAAGTCAATTTGAGGGTCCTAGCCCACTAGAAAATTATTTGATAATTTTTGAGATTAATAGAGAGGGCTATTGAGCTCGATAAAATAGTGGGAGAAATCGATTTAATTAAAATATTAACATTTCCATATTAAATCGATGATTTGCATTCATAATAATTGACTCGTTCTATTTTTTTAGTTATTAGAGACACCATGAGTGTGAACATCAATCTCAGAGGTATCCTAGAATCCAACAAGCTAACCGGACCTAATTTTCCTGATTGGCTAAGGAATATCAAGATCGTTCTACGATCTGAGAAAATCCTATATGTCCTTGATGAGGCAGCACCAGAGGTCCCACCTGCGGATGCTTCAAATGAAGTTCTTCTGGCATACAATCGGCATAGAGATGCTGAAGAGATGGCCACATGCTTGATGTTGGCATCTATGTCACCAGATCTTCAAAAACAGCATGAGCATTTAAATGCTCATGAGATTTTGATGCACCTGCAAGAGTTGTTTGGTGCACAATCTCGCTATGAGAGGTTTCAAACCTCCAAAGAGCTGTTTCAGTGCAAAATGACTGAGGGTTCATCAGTGGGTGAACACGTGCTGAAAATGATCAATTTGATTGAGAAGTTAGCGATTGGGTTTCGTAATGGACCATGAACTGAGTATCGACTTGGTTTTACAGTCATTGCCTCCTAGCTATTCGCATTTTGTGTTGAATTTCAACATGAACAGACTTGAGGCTACATTGCCAGAGCTTGCAAATATGCTGACTAATGCTGAGCCTAGCATCAAAAAGGATAAAGGGCAATTGATGGTTGTAGAATCTTCAGGCACTCAGAAGAAGCGTCTGAAGAAGAATAAGGCCCAAAAGGCCAAGACAACCAAGCGAAATGCAGCCAAAGGTCACTTCTGTAACAAGGATGGGCAGAAGTAACTGCAGGGCTTATTTGGCAAGTCAAGAAGGATGCTTCAACATCAGGTACATTCATAATTGAGATGACTTGGGTATTGGATACCGGTTGTGGGTCTCATATTTGTACTAATATGCTGTAGAAGACTGGGAAAGGATGAAGTGATTCTGCGCAGCAAAGGTTGCTGCATTAGCTGTAGGAATTTGCTTTTTATCTTTGCCCACAGGGCTTGAAATAGAACTTAGTAATTGTTACTTTGTGCCGAACATAACAAAGAATATCATATCCGTTTCATGTTTAGTAATGAATGGGTATTCTTTTGAAATTGGAAATAATGGTATTTCTATTTTTTGGAACAAAATGTTCTTTGGTTCTGCTGAATTGTTCAACGGAATTTATGTTCTTAATCTTCAAGCCCCTATTCTCAATATTGAATCAAAAAGATTAAAATCAAATAATTCTAGGGATTCATACCTATGGCATTGTCGTTTAGGCCATATAAATGAAACTCGTTTAACGAAGTTACATAAAGATGGATACTTGGGCTCATTCGATTGGGAATCGTTTGAGGAATGCGAGTCATGCTTACTTGGCAAGATGACCAAGTCACCTTTTACCGGAAAAGGCGAGCGAGCAACTGAATGTTTGGGTTTAGTACATTCGGATGTATGTGGACCCATCAACATTCAAGCCATAGGAGGTTTTTCTTATTTCATCACGTTCATAGATGACCATAGTAGATATGGTTATGTATATCTGATGAAGCACAAATCTGAAGCCTTTGAAAAGTTCAAAGAATTTAGATGTGAAGTAGAAAAACAAAATGACAAGAGTATTAAGATACTTCGATCAGATCGAGGTGGTGAATACTTAAGCCATGAGTTCATAGATTATTTGAAGGAGAATGGAATTCTTCCTCAATGGACTCCTCCTGGTACACCACAGCATAATGGTGTGTCAGAAAGGAGAAATCGTACACTGTTAGACATGGTACGTTCCATGATGAGCCTTGCAGATCTTCCAAAAATGTTTTGGGGTTATGCGCTAGAAACTGCCGAATATACCTTAAACCGAGTTCCATCTAAATCGGTCAACTCCACTCCCTATGAGATATGGTATGGAAAGAAACCATCCCTTAATCATTTAAGGGTTTGGGGCTGTTACGCTTATGTGAAGCGTAATGAATCAGACAAGCTAGAAGCTAGATCTGATAAATGCAATTTTATGGGATATCCAAAACAAACAAAAGGATATTACTTCTACCACCCACTTGAGAAAAAGGTGTTTGTCTCAAGACATGCCATATTTCTAGAGAATGAGATTCTCACAATGGGTAGTGGGAGTAAGATTGAACTTAGTGAAGCTCAAGAACCACAAATTAATATTGACCCATTAGATGGAATGGAGCATATGCCGAATATAGTGGGAGTTGAGCAGGAGACTCAACCCACATTCAGGCAGACGTTGCATGAAAAGCAACAGGTGGCTCCAAGTACACACCAGCTACGTAGATCTAGTAGGACAATTCGCATCCCTAAGAAATATGCATTTCTTATAGAGGATGATGAGCCTACCAACTACAAGGAGGCAATGTCTAATATTGACTCTGAGAGATGGCTTGAGGCCATGAAATCTGAGATGGACTCCATGTATGACAACCAGGTATGGACCTTGGTTGATCCACCTGAAGGGGTAAAACCCATTGGGTGCAAATGGGTTTTCAAGAAGAAGACCGACATGGATGGTAATGTGATTACCTATAAGGCAAGGCTAGTTGCAAAAGGTTACAAGCAAAGACAAGGTGTTGACTTTGATGAAACCTTTTCACCTGTAGCCATGCATAAGTCCATAAGGATTTTGCTTGCAATAGCAGCATATTTTGACTATGAGATCTGGCAGATGGATGTCAAGACTGCCTTCCTAAATAAAAATTTAGAGGAGGATGTGTATATGACACAACCAGAGGGTTTTGAATCCATAGATCCTAAGAAAGTGTGCAAGCTACAAAGGTCTATTTATGGACTTAAGCAAGCCTCTAGAAGTTGGAACATCCGATTTGATGTGACAATCAAAGAGTTTGATTTTATCAAAAATGAGGATGATCCATGTGTGTACAAGAAGGTTAGTGGGAGTGATATTGTTTTCTTGATATTATATGTGGATGACATATTATTAATAGGAAACAATGTATCCTTCCTTAAAGAAGTGAAGGATTGGTTGTCAGGTAAATTCTCCATGAAGGATTTGGGAGAAGCAGCCTATATACTTGGTATAAAGATCTATAGAGATAGATCTAGAAGGTTGCTTGGATTGACCCAATCCACGTACATAGAGAAGATGCTAAAGCGGTTTAGCATGGAGGAATCCAAGAAGGGATTCCTGCCAATGTCGCATGGTGTACATCTCTCCAAGGACATGAGTCCTAAGACCCAAGAAGAAAGAGAGTACATGGATAGGATACCATACGCATCAGCAATTGGATCCATTATGTATGCGATGCTATGTACGAGGCCTGATGTTTCTTATGCCTTGAGTATCACGAGTAGATATCAAGCAAATCCTGGTGAGAAACATTGGATGGCAGTCAAGAATATCCTTAAGTACTTGCGAAGAACTAAGGATATGTTCTTGGTTTATGGAGGACCCGATCTTATAGTTCGAGGTTACACGGATTCTAGTTTTCAGTCTGATGGAGATGATTATAAATCACAATCAGGCTATGTGTTCACACTCAATGGTGGTGCAGTCAGCTGGAAGAGTTCCAAGCAGGAGACGACCGCCGACTCTACAACTGAAGCCGAGTACATTGCAGCATCAGATGCAGCTAAAGAAGCAGTTTGGATCAAAAAGTTTATCACTGAACTTGGAGTGGTTCCAAGCATTGTTAATCCAATATTCTTGTATTGTGATAACAATGGAGCTATTGCGCAAGCCAAGGAGCCAAGGTCTCATCAGAGGTCCAAACATGTACTTAGAAGATATCATGTAATTAGAGAAATCATTGGACGAAATGATATAAAAATAGAACGAGTCCCCACGGATGACAATATTGCCGATCCGTTCACTAAAGTCCTGCAGCAGAAGCATGATAGTCATGCTGAGTCACTTGGTATTAGATACATGGGTGATTGGCTCTAGTGCAAGTGGGAGATTGTTAGTGTGTGCCCTAGATCCAATTGGATAAGATGCTAGTTTGTACACATTTCTTTATGAATGCAAATCAAATTTATTGGTTTCTTTATCTATCCAGGTATTTTTCATATATATATTAGATATATTTTTCCTGTGAGATAAAGTCCAAAAGAATGCGAACTGTGCATATGGAATTTGTAATAGAGATTACAAATTGTGAGATCCAAAATTGCACATTATGGTTCGATTCTTTAAACTTCCCTAGTCGATGCGTAGACAGGATTGGACACTGTCGAACGCCGTTGAGACTAGCACACATTGCATATCTTCACCCTTGTGGTGTGCAGCTGATCTTGCAAGCTGAAGTATGAAGATACTTGGATATGGTATGGATGTTCGTTATTGTAACGATACATTGGATGACCCGCACAGAGATCCCATATGGATATTCTATATAGTGTCGATGGTTGATCTTTGATGACGGTGGTGCGAGTGATCCTTTGACTTGAGATCTTCATTGCACCTCATGTATGGAATGTCATGCTTTGACGACATGCAAACGTCGCTCTAGCCACGGTGGCAAATATGGTATGATTGGGTATGACAAAGCACATGAAGGTGGTGTTTGATCAAGACAGGATTCGTCTCCCTTGATAGAAAGGGTTATATCCCACGGCCACTTGATGGATTAAATTGACTGTTAAATCCTTGCAAGGTTGAGTTGGAATTCGAAATGGTTTCGAAGTTCTAATTCATATGAGTCAATTTTTCTGAGATCAAGTAAACAAAGATCAATTATATGGTTGACACATTCCATACCACTGATTGATCTGGGATATGTGACGAAGGGATTGAATCGTACGGTAACCGTTCATGGACAGGTGTTGATGACCATGTCAACAAACCCTTAACACTTGGGTGGTCATGATGCTTTGCTAGAGGCCGCTCATGATCTATAATCATGGATTCTTTGACTTAATCAAAGAGTTGATTTGGTTAAAGAATTGACTTGGACAAGGTGTTGATCAAGTCATCCTTAGGGTCAATATTAGGGACATGATTATTACCAACGTGTCAAGGGACCTAATGGGTCACACGCATTAAGAAGATTTTGGATGAAGTTAAAATGGGAATTAAGTTGGACTTAATTCAAATTAGATAACCAATAAATTAGGATTGGGTTTGACTCAATCTTAATGAGAGAACATGAAATTGATGAATATGATTCATTATAGAAAAAATAATTTTTTGTTCAAAAGAGAGACCTTTTGTACATGAGATGTACATATGAAATCCATTAATTAGGCTTGATCCATGTGATGGATGGCTTAGATTAATTGAGATTAATAATATGGTATTTAATTGGGTCCATATGATGGCATGATTTGATTCATGGAAATCCAATTAAACCGAGGGCTGAGATCGTGCCACATGAGGATGGATCCATGCCCATGTGATGGACATGACCCATCTCCATGTCATGAAGGAGTGAACCCCATGATTTGGGGCATTCTCATGAAGCGAAATTCAAGGTTGTGACGTTGGTTTCATGGGATAACCAATTTCCTAATTTTTAGGGATATGGTTTGGTGGTTGTAATCTTAACATTATCATGATAGCAAATATCCTAAATTTTTTAGGATAATTGTTATCAACTTGATAAGGTTGAATGGTTAGGTGGTTGTGATAAAAATCCCTTTTTTTAAGGAACCACACAACCTCCTTTTCATGTATAAAAGGAAGAGAAATACCCACTTCAAGAAATACACCGAACTCCTCTCTCTCTCTCTCTTGGATGCCTAACACCTCCGTTCTCTCTCTAAAATGTCCTTTCTCTCTCTAGAATGTCCCTTTCTCTCTCTTGATTGATCAAGATTTGATATTGATCAAGAAATCCTTTTTTGATTTGGAAAATCAATAGAAAAGAGAAGAGGCGCTAGCACCCCTCGCAAGAAGGTTATCATCCAATCCTGAGAGGACATCATCCAAAGATCTTCGCGTGGATCACCATTAGAGGCCGGACGTGGACGGCTAGTGGTAAATCATTTACCGGCTTCATCGGGCATCATCCCCAATAAAGAACACAGGTATGATCTATTATTATAATCATGTGTTATTTCTTGTTAACTGAATCTGTTCCCTGAGGATCTTGGGCTTTGAAAATTAAATTCGTATTTATTTTTTATATTCCGCTGCGTGTTATATGAATTTGATTCATATAAAACATACGAAATTCCCAACATATACCGCATAATTAAGCACAGTAGTAGTATACTAGTAGTAGTGGGAAGCAAGAGAGGAAGGTATAGATCGAGATGGAGAGGAACAAGGTTGCTTCGCTCCTAGAGAATGGCGATCGACGCTTTAGCTTAAAATAATTTATCTCCATCGTGTACGTCTGTGTTGTGCATTGTCCGTGTTATGTATGTTGTCTGTTGGAGTTATGGGTTGGTTCATGACTGAAATAATATCGGTCGAGTCCATCCTATATAGAGTGTTATTGTCTGTTGTTGCTGGAAGCTGCTATCATGTGCTGTGACATTCGATTATGTACTATGAAATAATGTCGATCGAGTTTGTGTTGAACTGTTACATACTATATGCTATGTACCTATTTCGAAAGAATCATCCCTGGCCCTACCTCCGTCTCATATCCTCTATAAAAAGAACATTGCATGCACGCTCCCTCCTCACTCCCTTCCCCTTGCCACCCACGCTTCATCCCCTTGTCTTCTCCCTCCAAACTCCCATTGGTGCCGAATGCCTTGCCTATTAACCCTATATATGGATCCTAGGTTCTTGAACCCTCCTCCATATCCTCCATCGGTGAAGACCCGGCTTCCTATTTCTCGCTTCAGCCTTATCCGTGAAGAAGTTTTGTGATGGACTTCGACTGCTCGCTCCAGCCAGAAACGTAAGCTGAATCGCTCTCTTTCCCTTGCTTACCTAAAAACTGGCTTTCTATTTATTTTTTAACCCTCTTCTTTTTTCTGCTCTTGCTGATCAACGGGCGGCCAATTTTCTCTCCAACTTCTGTGAGATTACCTCGGGGCGCATTGGACATGGGTTGTCTCTCATGTTTTCGATCGCCATATAAGTTGGAGCAAGGAGGTGAGGACGTTGAGAGGGGGCGCTCAGGTGCTCCAACTTCTCATCATGGGACCAGGGCTAGCTTAGGTAATGAACTTTTTGATTTATTCTGTGAAAAGATATGGAATTTGGGTGAAAGATTTAAATTTTCTAATAAAAGTTAGCAAACGCGGTTCAGTTTAACTCTTACTCACCTTTAGTTGTTTTACAAATCTATTTTGAAATTTAGTTTGCGATTATAGCCTCCATTTCCACTCAAGTTGATATATGGTCTTTCAGTCCCCTGTTTTGCTTTAGTTTACTTCTTGTTTAGGTGTCTTTCTTGAAATCCTTCTTTCGCGTTTCTCATTTCACAATTTTGAATGAACAGCTTAGGGGCTGTTTGGAGATCAGTAGTTTTCTACAGAGCTTTTCCAGTATTTGTCGTTAATTTTGTTCATGGAATAATGAAATGTATGATTCTACTATAAGCTTTGCATTAATTTAAAAAAAAACATGCAAGATGATTTTCCAAAGTTTTGGAGCAAAACCTTTTGCTCACTGTTCTTTTCATGTTTAGCTAGGCGCAGTTGGATATGTCAATTAACATGAACATTTGGTGTTACGTACAGGCTTGAAAGCTATCACGCCCCAGTCCCAAAACCCGAGCTAGGGTGACAACCCGCCGCATGCCAGGCATGCAAGGCATCTCGAACTTCATCACATAAATCAATATAAAGCAAAAATTCAAATCCATGACTTATTTCAAACCATAATTATCAGTCTTGGGCTACCTGCCCTAACATAAGCAATATTGAACTATATCAATATAATGGAACTAAGTTTATTTAATAGAAGCTCTGTCTATCTAAATATCCTTCTTCATTTCTGAGGCTCTGAAAAACTTTGTGAGAATTCTATGAGCTCACACTCAATAAGTAAGTCTAATACAATTTCAAATTACATTTATCATGCTATCAGCATATTCATATCATCAGATCAAAATAATTTGGAAGCTTAATTAAATAATAAATACTAGAATATGCAATGTAAACCAAACACTGTTTATACTGTCATTGTTTTCTTTGTGTCCCACGGCCCTACAATACTCATCTTGTGTATCACTCTTAAATGTCTCCTAAGAGGAAGGGTCCTAGTACCAGTGTTATGCCATATCATAATCTATCATCAGAACACATCTTACGGATGTGTGTCCTCCACATATCTTCCCTATGGAGGTACGTCACGTATCACTAGGCATTTTAAGTCATATGAGAACCGCGGTGACACATCACTAAATTTTATGTCATCATCATGATTGCATATTATCATCTCGATAGTACCAACATAATTTGCAAAATTAACATAATTATATTTTTGCATATACACATATAAGTCATATCATAACAAATATTTATTTATAAATTCGGGGTACTATACATTAATTCAAAATAAATGAACTTCATTTTTCACATTTCATAAACATGCATCTGATTGTAAATTCATAATTTATAAATTAAATAATCTATGAAATTATAATACTTGGCTTACTTACCTTAGTTGGCTAATTCCAATTGATAACCCAGCTATTTGGACACCTGGGTAGCTACAGTATCATTTTACATTATTAAATTTCTAAAATCTGAATAATAAAATGATTCATAAAACTCTATCAGACCACTTCACGGGCCCAACTTTGGGGCCGAATATCTCTCAATATATACACCCAAATAGGGAAACAAAATTATCCCAGAAACTAGAATCAATCCTGATTCGGGCCATAATTTTATTTTACCATTTTTGGCCCATTACTGGGGCCAAATAGTGGCTCAAAAATGGCTCTCGGACTGGCCCAACAGCCCAAAATCGGCTTAGCCCATCCGGCCCAACTTTTTTTTTTCCTGTTACTGTTGCTCCCCTATTTCAACTGAAATAGGAGCCATCCATACCATTGGCCAGGGCCACCGCCGGCCAAATTAGGGGCGGCCCGACCGCTGGTGGCCAGATCAGAGCCGGCGGCGGCAGCGGTCGACCCCCGTTCCCTCTCTTTCTCTCTCAGGCATGGATAGAGGGACTTACCAGGAGTAGATGCGTGCACGATGATGATGGGAAGGAGGCGTTCACGTGATCCTTTAAAGGCGATGCAAACTCTATAAATCAAGGGATTTGGGACTCCATTAGTTACAGGATATTTGAAAATACAATCGTCAGGCATTATCCATTCTAGGAATATCACAATTAAATTTCATGATCAGGTAATCATATCCCGGGGTTTGAAATTCAAACAGCTCGCACAACTACAGGAGTCCCTGGAGTCAATCGTTCTGATCTCATGATCAATTCTCACGAGTAGTTAACGAAATCCAGGGATTACAAAAGTTCTGGTTCAACAACAAGACGAGCAATTTTTGTCATAGAGAATTAATGCAGGTAAGTAAGCGGTGGAATTTCACTTCGTGCATGTTTTGTTCTTGTTCGACGATTGTCATATCGAATTCCTTTATTCTCACTACTTTTGATCTAATTTTTGGTCTATGTGAGGAATGTTCAGGAGCAAGCAGCCATCAAGAGTGGTGCATGGGGTGGAACTTGAAAAATTTCAGCATAGACCTAGGGACAAGCAAAGTAAATCTCGGTTTTCCTCAAAGAAGCACTCTAATGGAACTTGAAAATTTCAGCATAGACCTAGGGACAAGCAAAGTAAATCTCGGTTTTCCTCAAAGAAGCACTCTAATGCTGGAGAGAACTTGAAAAATTTATGAAAAATATTACCTCATAAATTTTGTCTGTCCTTAACTTTCTGCCTCTCTTCCACTTTCTTTCTTGGCCATCCCCTATTGCCTACACAAGATCCATTGGTTTGGGTGGGATAACTTCATTTCATGGAACTCTTCTTTACTTTGAAGCAATAGATCATATCTCTTGTTCAAAAAAGAAACTTTCATTGTAACACGAGTAGTTCATATTCTATAAAAATTCCAGTCTTTATGTAATCATGGAAACGAAATGAAGCTCTATAGTATTTCATAAAATCCTGAATGCATCCACGCAGCAATCTCAGCTATTTTAACAATTTAATGAATTTTGACCTTCTTAACTATATCTGAAAAGAACCTGAACAGGAATTTTATGAAATACAAAATTGTCAATGAATGAAATATGAATGCTTCTTTGTTTCATGTTGTTATTTAGCAGGGAATTTTTGAGCAAAAACGAGTTATGATCTCTTGTTTGAAATTCATGATGGCATCAAAAAACTAGTATCAGTAGGAGGCTGTGTGGGCCAGCTAGTATCAATGCTACGTGTCTTTATCTTGAAGGACCTGATGGCTCCTATAGTCATGGTTTATTTTTCCCAACGCACTCATAATATGATATCTTTTTTATTTTTCTTCTTTCTCCAATGCTCTCCATGTTTTTTTTTGATTTTCCTGAGTAACTTATAATGTTTACATTTGTGCTGGCTCAAAAACAAACTTTTGAAGCAGTTTAATCTTGCTTAGAATACATATGGTAATACCCTTCTAGGTCTGTTGCGACTTTTGACTTAAATTAACCATACTTAATAAGATCAGATCATTTCGTAGCGAAGTTTTACTAATTTTCTCTAGCCCTTTGTTGTTATTGACACTACTGTTAATATATCAATTTCCTGGCATTGAGGCAGCCGCATGGTTTCCATCTACGAACTGGCTCACTTTTTTCCTTTGGGATGTGTCATTGTCAATCTTACAGTCCCATTGGACGTACAAAAAAACTATTGCAAGAAATATAATTGGAGAATGCCAATGATTTATCACTTGCAAAATAGTATAAATAGAATAAATGCTATCGGATGATTGTATTAACTCTCTCCTATTTAACATAGAAGTGAAGTACGATAGGATAAGTTTAGAAGCTATGTTGCTTTCTATTCCTCACTAAGATAAGTTACAAATTACTCCTATTTCTAATTGATATCTAAATTTGAATTTTTGATCTGATTGAAATATATATTTGTAAATACCATCTTTCTTCATATTTATAACACTTTAGTCATGACCACGTATGATGAAAATCATTCAAAACCTGTAGCAACTTTTATTCAATTTTAAAAAACATTAAATTTTTTTTGAATTCGTAGCAACTCTTTGTCGGCCTTACAATTTCAAAAACTAACTCTTCCATTTTTTTACTTGCCCTCCTTTTGGTTAACATTAAAGCACTGCTGATTAAAGACCAAAATCATTTAGCTTAGTTGACTAAAGATTAATAACTTAGCTCTGACCCGAAAGAATTATTAAGATTTGAAACTAACAATTTTCATATATTTTTCTAAAGCCAGCAAAAACCAAAAACAACTTGGTTCTAGTGATTGGCAACTCACTCCCCAACACTTAAAAATAAAAATAAAAAACCCAAAAAATACATTAATATATAAATAAAATCCCATCAATTAGTCAACCATCCAAACGATGAAATGAAAAGGCACATGATTTTTTCATGTGGTAAAGCTTGTGTTAGGTAAAATGAAAGACAAAACATGGGCGGAAAAAACTCTGCGTTTCCCATCGTGCAGTTCAATTTAGTTGCAAGATGATTTCAAGTGATTCATATCATTACCCTTGGGAGGGCATAAACAAGTGGAAAAATATTACTTCTTTTGTTCATGAAAACAATAATTGAGCATTACAGAAAAATTCCCCTTCTCTTTTCATTTCTTTCTTCAATGCTATCAAAATAACAAAATAATGTCTGGTTGATGCGAAATTTCTCAGGGCAGGTCACCCCTTGTTTATTACACCCCTGGTTTATTACATCCTTGTACACACTCAGCCCTGTACACACTCAAGAACATACATAAATATGTACAGAAAGAATAGCCTGATATTGTCCACCAAAAATTTGAGACCCATCTAAACCAGAGTTCTTAATCTTGCCAGCATAATTTGCATGCCTTCAAGTTTTTGACAGAGTTGTTTCAAGTCTGCAACATATCCAGAAGCACCTGAACTGCTCAGTTCTGAGATGACAGCAGCAAGCTTCAACTGTGAGTCAGAAACCTTAGCTTCTAGCAAAGCAATTGTTGATTCCAAGCTTTCATTTGGATGTGAATTAGGTGTTAGCTTTTCTAGCATTAAAATTCTATCGATGCTCCCAGTTCCTGCAAACAAATATTTAAAGCTCCCAATGAAATCAACCAGAACATAGCTGGAAATGTTGTTGCTTCTTTTTATTTGACAGGTGTATGGTTTTAAATCCTCAAGGTGCTTCAAGAATTTCTCATTATTTCAACTGATATCTGTTGAAGGCAATTGTGACACTAAGCAGTTAGTTCAGTGGAAGTTTATGGAGCAATTAAAGTTGGACCTACTATCTCAGGGTGAACAATGGGTTAGGGTAACCCAAGAACTAATACTAATCCAACTTGATTAGGTTGGGTTAGTTTAGTTCTAAGTACTCATATGATTAGTTCTGGATCTAAAATCCTAAAGACAACCCCAATCGAGCCAGTTCTCAATTTCAGGAGTCAATTCCTTGGTTGTGACTTAGAACCAAAATAGTAAAGTACTCTTACAAATCGAATTAGGGACCTTAGAAATACCTTATAAATCATCTACCATCTCTACCAAAGATATGTAATGTTAGATTGATCAACAAAGATATATCATTTTTAGTTAACACAACTAAAGAAAAAAATGGCCATTAAAAATTAGACAGTGTCATCCAAAAGAAAAGAAAAAAAATCAAAGAATATTTATGAATGTTATAACTTTTTTAGAATTTTTATGATAGCTCTTAGCCTCTTACCCAACTTCTATAACGAAGAAAAAAACCTTTGATATATTAAAAATGACAAAAATGTAAAAAACATTTGGAGCTAATGCAAAAAAAAAGGTTCTATCCTAAAACCAATCTAGAATTGATCCGATCTGATTGGGTTAGTTCTGAAATAGAATTGGTTCAATTATGGGTCTAAAATCCTGGAATCGATCTTGATTGGGTCGATTCTTAGTTTTGGCCCATATCAACCCAACCCGACCCATGCTTACCTCTACTACTACCCACTGAAGACAAGACCCTTTGCCCATAGGCTAAGGGGCTCCTGCTTCCAACCTTTCATCAATTACAACTAAAGAATCCTAGTGATAGGTACAATTGCAATCACTAGTAAAGAATATAATCATAATTGTCAAGTCAGATCTAGAGCATGGCACTCGTGCTGACACTTACCACTACAAGAGTCTAGACCTGGTCTACTTGGTGGATGTCTTTAAATCCTAGTCTCTAGGGTTTGGATGGAATAGAATAGATTCTTTTCTTTTAATCTTCTCTCATCACCCTATCTCTTCTTCAGCCGCTCGTCTCGTGAACCTAGTGTGAAGATCCGAATGGAGATCCAGCCAGACCGGATGGGTGGGGTGGCTTCTTATGGAACTCTAGATCGTAAGAACGAGGATGAAGCAAGCTTGGAAATCGTGTGGGAACCGTCATCAGGAAGCAACGAGAGGAAGGTGCCTCCTAGGAGAACACATGGATCCAGCGAGATTCTCCCAGGGACGAAGTCAAACGGGCTTCATGGGATCTTGATGCTAGGGAATGGGCTTTGTGGTCGTTAAGGGCGTCTGGAGGATGTGAGACTTTCGAAGTCGTCATGTGGAACCAGATCCTCATGGAGCGGATGTGATCGAAGATCCAAGTAGGAATGGGGACTCACGGTCAATGCGTGGAGTCAAATCTTGGGGGAGAGGCATTCTAGCACGAGTGGTTCTTGGGAGGAGCCATGGGACAAGCAAGTATGTGAGACAAGGATTCACGGAAACCAGATCCTCGTGGAGCAGATGTGATCAAAGATCCAAGTAGGAATGGGGACTCACGGTCAATGCGTGGAGTCAAATCTTGGGGAGAGGCATTCTAGCACGAGTGGTTCTTGGGAGGAGCCATGGGACAAGCAAGTATGTGAGACAAGGATTCACGGAAAGCATCAACATAAAGAGGGATCTCACGCTTGGGTATTCCAGCAAGTCAAGGAAATAAAGATTAAAAAAATCTTTAGAGTAGAGGGAGTAGCGGTGTTTTGAACCAAGAACAAGAGGTTCAAGAGCAATGCTTTAATCATTACACCAGTCTGATTGTTGATAGAAAAGGATGCAAGCCCAAGGTATTTCTTCAGCGAGGTTGATCCTATTGCTGTTCATCAAGAACTAAACTCCAACAATTGGTATCAGAGCCTGATTTAGGAAGGAGTAATTTGAAGATCTTCAAGGAGTTAAAATAATTTCAACAAGGCCTCATCAAGGTAACTTTTAATTTTTAAAATTTATTTTTATGATATTTTTGAGATTTGGCCATGGGTAGTAGCATAAAAATAGATTTTGAAAAGTTTGATAAAAAGAAAGTTTTTCCATATAAAAAGTCCGGATAGAGGACCTTCTTGTACAACAGGGTTTAGATATGGCTTAGGAAGAAAGACTAGATGGGATGACAGATAAGTAGTGGATATCGTTGGAGAAGAAAGCATGTTCAGCGATTAGAGAATGTCTGACAGATTTAGTCCTTTATACAGTACTGAAGGAGAAGACCCTGAAGGGACTCTAATCGAAGTTGCAAGCCTTCTATATGGGAAAGAATATATGTAACAAGTCGATGTTGAAAAAGTGTCTCTATAGCCTTCGAATGTCAAAGGTGGAGATGTGTTGGGCTACATCCATGTGTTCGACTAGTTGAGCAACGAATTGCTGAATGTCAGGGTCAAGATGGAGGAGAAAGACAAGGCACTTTTGCTATTATTTTCGTTGCCCGCATCACATGACTTATTGGTCACGACACTGCTCTATGGGAAAGAGAATTGTTCTTTAAAAATATTGTTTCGGTACTTCAAACGAATGAGTAGAAGAAGAGGATGACCAAGGAAGTTGTTCCATAGGAGGGTCTATCAGTTAGGGAAGGGTCAGGCAAAGGCAGGGACAGGAGTAAGCCTTGGGGATGGTCAAAGTTCAAAAAGGCTATGTGCTATATATAAGTGTGGTGAGATAGGATATTTTAAAAGGGACTATCCTAAGTTAAAAAAGAAAGAAAAGGAAGAATCTAAATCTGTGAGTACACTTACAGGCCAAGAGGTGAAGGATGATCTCTTGGTGGTATTAGATGGTCATAGGTAAAGTATAAAGATGTGGACCTTGGATTCAGCTTGTTCTCATAATTACACTCCCAACCGATCGTGGTTCAGTACTTACACAGAGGTTGATAAGGGATGTATGACTCTTGGAGATGATCATACTTGCAAGGTGGCAGGGATTGGCACAATGAGGGTGAGGATATTTGATGGCATGATGCACACTCTTATCAGCGTGAAGCATATCCCAGAACTCAAGAAGAATCTAGTGTTACTAGGGTACCTGGAGCAGACTTGATATAGCTTTAGTAGTCATGCCAGGAGTGAAGTTTTAAAAATCTCCAATGGAGCTATGGTGGTGATGAGAGGGAGAAGGCTGGAGAACAACCTATACAGGTTGGAGGGCTCTATGGTAACTAGAAAATCTAAGGCAGCAGCTATAGAACAAGATCCTCGGGATGTGTACAGAATGTGGCATTACCACCTAGGCCACATAGGAGACAAGGGAATAAAAGAACTAAGTAAGAAAGGGCTACTTTTAGACCTGAGTGGTGGAGTCATGGAGATATGTGAGCCATGTCAGATGGAAAAGCAGAAGAGAGTGCAATTCTTGGTCAGTACAGCTAGGAGTGCAGAACCCCTTGAGCTAGTACACATGGATGTTTAAGGACCAGCCCCGATTTCTGCAAGGAATAGGGCTAGATACTTCTTGACTCTGATAGATGAAGAAGATATCAGAGTTCTTCAGCAAGTTCAGAATCTGGAAGGCTGAGGTAGAGAAGGAACATAATAGGAGTGTGAAGTGTCTGAGGTCAGACAATGGCGGAGAATACACCAGTAGGAAGTTCCAAAGATTTTGTGAGGAATGGTGCATCAAAATACACTTCTCGGTCAGATGAAAGATGGAAGCTGTACAGGACCAAGCTGTTTGTACTCTTCCAACATGGCCATTGCCCTCGCTAGAGTTGCCTGCTACTTCGCCCAAAGTGATGCCAAGCCCGGAAGTACTCTTAAGTGATAATTGCATTATGGTGATTGTTTTTTCTTATAATGATATTTTGATTGTTCTTGAAATTTGTCATGTTTCAACAAGAATTCATAGTTAAATGGAACGTGAAAAATGAATTTGGATTTAGTATACCTGCCACACCGAGAGAAATCATCATCATCGAGAGTTGATTTGGAAATTTTCACTTGCATTTTGCTTAAAAATTGAGAAGAAAATTATAGCTAGGTCACACAATATAAACATGAATTTTGATACAACCTTAAATATGAATTGCATCATCTTTGACGATAGACCAAATGAATGCCTGTAATTTATGTCATATATTTTTTAATAAATAAAATGATTCTATAAGTAACGTCTAACCCATCTGATTAAATATTCTTGAGAGAGAGAATGATATGATTAAGCATTAGGTTTGTGCATGCTTGTTGAAATGTGCTTTATATGATCTCTACATTATTAGCAGGTTTGGCAAATACTTCAATATTGAGGTACGCTGTTATTTTAGTTGTCATTAAGTTGGTAGCAGTTCCATCTTGGGGACCATAGATTTAAATTAGCATCCTAATTTTTGTAATGCAAGAGATAGTTTTTGAGTTTATTCTTGGATGATGCTTGCACAATTCAGAGTGAATTAATATATGGATGGAAGATTCTTTCTCACCCAATCATCTATTAATAGAACTCTAAATTTTATTGACTGAATACATATATCATGCCCACAATACTAAATGTGAAAGTATTAAAATTGTGCACCATGCATCATCCTTATCCACTTTAAATCACTAATAATTTGTATGAATTGAAGTGATAAAAGTACTGCATTTGATTAATTATAGTAACATGATTATATGTAACAACAATTCCAAATCACTCCACTCTATAATCATGATTCAGTGTAGCAACCTTAAACTACTTATTCACAAGAATGAGGATTTAAGATCTCATCCTCAAGCTACTAAGTTAAGATTTTGAGACCAACATATCCCCCATTAATTGAAGAAAAAAAAAGATGCCTAGCAAAATAAAGTCTCCATATTATTTTATATTATTATAATATAATTTAATATATAAATATTTTGGATGTAATTTTGATATGATGCGGTCTTGAGTTATTACTATAGTGCATGTTAGTAGCATATCAAATTTTGATAGTCCATGATAATCCATTTATCGGGTCCAAAACTATTTTCTGCCAATTCTTTCTGTGAGGCATTTCTTCTTCCATTACAATCTTAATTTTATCCAAAAAGGCTTTTTTTTTCAACTTCTATTACTATTAGTAACATTTCCCTTCTAATTGTGAGCCTTCCTGCTTGTCTTTACATAATCTATTATAACCTTTTTATTAAAAACTACTTTTTGCCACTTCTATCATGTAACTAGGGGTTCAACTTGGGCCGGGTTCAACCCTAACCCGGCCCGCTGAACCGATTTACAGCAGTGTTTAAACTTATGTTTGCCCAACCCAAACCCGAAAGACCCGAATTTAATCCGGTCCGATTTGTAATTGATCCGGGTTAGAGTTGACCGCAACCCGAACCCAAGATAACCCGAACCCAATATAACCCAAACCTGAGGGTTACCCCATTGAAGGCGCTAATCGGCTTGAGAGCGAGGAGGGTAAGGCCATCGATCGCAGGCGAGAAAAAGGACAAACATAAAGGTGGACCATCCGCACATTTTATTTCACTTCCTGCCTCCTCCTCTTCTTTGTTTACGAAACCTCCTCCTCTTCTTTATTTCAGGTAAGATTTTTTTTAATACAATGTTAAAGCCCCGAGTCCAGCTTATGCGTTTGGTAAGGGATTTTATTTTCCCATCTTTGAAATTCATAATTTAGTGTTTATTTTTTTCAAAAAAGCATTTTATTTTTTTTTCTCACCAACCCGAATTTCAACCCAAAACTCAACCCGAACTCGATTTTTAAAAATAGGGTTAGGAAATTAAGGTTTTACAAATAGGGTTAGGGTTGCATTTTACAAATAGGGTTAGGGTTTGGGTTGAGTAATACCCGAGTTTCATGAGCCCGAGTTTCACCCCTACCTGTAACGCTTTCGCCACTTCTATCCATAACGTTTTCTCTTTAATTGTCTGCCTTCGGCTTGTATTTCCCTTTAATTGGAAGACCACTGCATTTGATTACACTAATTACTCTATTTTATAATCACAGTTGAATCTTGCAATCCTAATTAACTTATTCATGAAGATGAGTATTTAGTTAAGTTCGTCCTCAAGCAATGATACAAGGCTGAAATTTTAAAACCAAAATATCTTTTGTTAATTGAAAAAAAAATACCTAGCTAAAAAATGCTTTCATATTATTTTTCTATTAATATAAATTTATTTGAGATAATTTTGAAATGATGTGGCATTCCTACCGTGAATCGGTAGCGATTTAAGCTCGAAATCCATGGTTCCCTGCATCCCATTTTCTAAAACCGCTTATGGTGCCGCTTCCATTCGTAATGCCTCCCTCTTCTCGCTAACAGCCATTCTAGCTTCCCTTTCCACGCATCGGTGATGTCGAAAACCATGGTTTCGCGCTAGCAGCCATCACGCGCTCCATCCTCCCTCCTTGCACTTCCCCCAGCCTCGATTTCGTTGAAACTAGTGGTCGCCCACAGCGGCCGGTTTCACGCTCCCCTCCTCACTCCCTGGCCCTACCTCCATCTCTTATCCTCTATAAAAAGAATGTTGCATGCATGCTCCCTCCTCACTCCCTTCCCCTTGCCACCTACGCTTCATCCCCTTGTCTTCTCCCTCCAAATTCCCATTGGTGCCAAATGCCATGCCTATTAACCCTATATATGGATCCTAGGTTCTTGAACCCTCCTCCATATCCTCCGTCGGCGAAGACTCGCTTCCTATTTCTCGCTTCAGCCTTATCCGTGAAGAAGTTTCCGCGATGGACTTCGACTGCTCGCTCCAGCCAGAAACGTACCCTGAAACACTCTCTTCCCTTGCTTGCCTAAAAATTGGCTTTCTATTTATTTTTTAACCCTCTTCTTTTTTCTGCTCTTGCTGATCAACGGGCAGCCAATTTTCTCTCCAACTTCTATGAGATTACCTCGGGCGCATTGTGTTAGCATTTCCTTTTACGTGGCCCACGTGGATATATGATTGATTTATCATTTATTTATTCTAAATGATAATTATGATATTGATTTTATTAGATATTTAAATTTAAGTGATAATGATGGTTTAATAAGCTAATTTCCTATTAGTTCATTTTTAGGAAGTTATCTGATAACCTCTCTTTGATGGAAAGAAATTTAACGTATTATCAAATTGGTCTCTCTCTCCTATATATAGTCTGTTTGACCATCACAACAGATAAGGAAGAGAATTAGAAAAAAAAGAGAAACTTAATCTGTCATTAACCCATAAATATCAATGGATCAAGGTACGCATTCTTGGTTTATGTTTTCATGTAAAAATCATTTATTCTAAGATCTTGGCCATTATGTTTATTAAAGAAAATCCTTACATGTGGTATCAGAGCCTTGATTGAAGAATTTATGATTTTTCATTATGAATCTATCTTTGATGGTTCTATATATATATATATATATATATATTGTTATTATAATCAAGATGATTAGAATAGCATAATGTTAAAGGTGATTATTGTATGACTCTTTGGTTCAAGGTTTGCATCATTGTCTTTTCTCTATTTTTTATCACTTTTTGATCTTCTAAAGAATAAAGAACGTACAAAATAAAGAAACCCGTTCTTCCACGCGGTGGAACTAAAGAACCAAAAAGGCCTGTTTCATAAAGCCTTCTCCTCTTCCCCTCTTCCACTTAAGCCTCAAAAGCCTTGTTTAAAGAAATCGCCAGAAAAAAAAGGGAAGGCTTTCCCCTTTCCTTTAGGAATTCTTCCTCTTTTGTCACACACGGAAATCATGAATGCATGAAGAGAGAGAGGGACGTGGCCTCCTTGCCTCTCAAGGACGTGGGTCTTGTAACGTGCGGAAGTGTAGGAGTGGGATTCGATGGGATTAAGGATTAAAATAAAAAGAAGAAGTGAGATTTCACAACATACGTGAAACTTCATAAAGAGTCTTCATATATTTCAGTTTCTTTCCACAGAAGCTTTTTACGTTACCATGGCATGAAAGAAAAATAAAATAAAATAGAGATTGCAGTGGTTCAAACCTAGAACTAACAAGTTTGAAAGAAAACATGTTACCACTCCACTAATGTAATCTTAACGACAAATAATGAAAGTTTAGAATATTTTTTTTTGCAAGAAAATTTCTTTATAAAATTATATGGGTACACTTAAGTCTTTTGTATTCACACATGATATCATCATTAATTAATTTTGATGTCTATATTATATAATTTGTTAGTCACCAAAGTGGCCAAATTTGAAAGTTTATATATATCAAATTTAATTAAATAATTCAATTACTCATAATTATGTGATGCTTATAACTGAATGACATAATTGCTTAATTGTTATGAGAATATTGAAGTTCATTGATTATAAATATTTAAGGGTCGCCCAAAGGTTGACTAGTCATTTTATAATCTATGGACATTATGTGGTCAATTAATATGCTTGGTTAGGTATATTTAGCATATCCAAAGATAGCAAACATATCTAATTTATATATAATGGCCAAGTATGTAAAATTAAAATTAAGCATCAATTATGTTTACTGTTGTATATTATTGTATCACCCAAAGGAGAACTTCAATATGCACTTATTGTTTACTTGATAGAGTCTGAATATTTATTTAAATATATTACTTAAAGCATTAACGTGTGAGCATATTTTATTCGTTCTTGTTTCTCTTTATTCGCAAGCTAGGTCTGTTCAAACATTCAATGGGCTTAATTTCTCTGAATGGTGCAAAAAGTTTAGTTTCATCTTGGTATTCTGAATCTTGATTTGGCACTCATGAATGAGAAACTCACTGCTCTTACTAGCTCTAGTAGTGCTAAACAGAGGTCTTTCCATAAGACTTGGAAAAGATCAAACAGACTTAGTTTGATGTTCATGCGAATAATGTAGCAAACAATATCAAGTCCATAATTCTTGCTACTGAAAGTGCTAAAGAATTTATGAAGTTTGTGGAAGCACGTTCCCAATCTGACTCTACTGATAAGTTACTTGCTGAGACATTGATGAGTACTTTAACCAACATTAAGTTTGATGGTTCTCGTACTATGCATGAGCATGTTGTTGAAATGACAAATATAGCAGCGAGATTAAAGACTATGGGATTGAAAGTGAATGAGAATTTTCTTGTGCAATTCATTATCAATTCCTTGCCTCATGAGTATGGTCCATTTCACATGAGTTATAACACTATGAAGGATAAGTGGAATGTGAATGAACTACAAAGTATGCTCATTCAAAAGAAAGCAAGACTTAAGAAACAAGAAAATCATTCTATCAATCTCATGAGTCAGCAAGGAGCTGGAAAGAAATCAAAGAAAGATAAGAAAGGAAAGAGCAAGTAACGACCACTAAAGATAAATGGGTCATCTGCTCAAATCCACAAGAAGGAACAAAAGGATGATAAGTGTCACTTTTGCAAAAAGCATGGACACTATCAGAAAGATTGCTGAAACGTAAAGCATGGTTCGAAAAGAAAGGTAAGCCTATGACTTTTGTATGTTTCGAATCAAACCTAATAGATGGATTGATACTGGTTGTACCACTCATGTTTTTAATACGATGCAAGGATTCCTTATGATCCAAACCATAAACCTAAATGAAAAACTTTGTCCAATGGGAAACAGAGTCAAAGTTTCAGTTGAAGCTGTTGAAACTTATCGTTTGATTCTAGACACTAGACATCATTTATATCTTTTCCAAACACTTTATGTCCCTTCTATTTCTCGTAATTTATTTTCTTTATCCAAACTTGACTCAGTTGAATATTCTTTTAAATTTGAAAATGGATGTTTCAGTTTATTTAAACACAATCATCTTATTGGTTCTGGTATTCTTTCTGATGGTTTGTACAAATTTAAGCTTGATAGTCTTTTTGTTGAGATATTGTTAACCTTACATCATAATGTTGGTACTAAACGTAGTTTAGTGAATGAACAATCAGCTTACTTGTGGCATAAATGTTTGGATCGTATATCCAAAGAAAGAATTGATATATTAGTAAAGAATGAAATCCTTCATGATTTAGATTTTACTGATCTTGGGATTTTGTGGATTGTATTAAAGGAAAACACATAAAACAGACAATAAAGAAAAGTGCCACAAGAAGTAAATAGCTCCTTGAAATTATACACACCGATATATGTGGGCCTTTTGATGTTCCATCCTTTGGTGGAGAAAAGTATTTTATCACCTTTATTGATGATTTTTCACGTTATGGCTATCTCTATTTGTTGCATAAAAAATCTCAATCAGTAAATGCTCTAAAAGTGTTTATCAACGAGGTTGAAAGACAACTAGACAGAAAAGTAAAAATTGTTAGGTCTGACAGAGGTGGCGAATATTATGGAAAGTATGATGAATCTGGACAATGCCCTGGTCCATTTCCAAATTCCTTGAAAAGCATGGCATATGTGCTCAATACACAATGCCTAGAATACTAGAACAAAATGGTATTAGAAAGGCATAATCGAATTCTAATAGACATGGTTAGGAGTATGTTAAGCAATTCATCATTACCCTTATTATTGTGGATGCATGCTTTAAAGACCGCTATGTATTTGCTAAATAAGTTTTCTAGTAAGGCAGTTCCAAAGTCTCCTTCTGAACTGTGGACAGGAAGGAAACCCATTTTGAGACATTTACATTTGGTGTTGCCCGGTGGAAGTAAGGATTTACAATCCACATGAAAAGAAGTTGGACTCAAGAACAACAGTAGTTTCTTCATTGGTTATCCAGAAAAATCAAAAGGATATAAATTTTATTGTTCTAACCATAGTACAAGAATTATTGAATCTAGAAATGCAAGGTTCATTGAGAATAATGAAATTAGTGGGAGTTTGGAACCACGTAAAGTGGAAATCCAAGAAGTTAAGGTGCAAGTTTCTTCACCTATAACTTCTTTTCATGTTGTTGTTCCTAGAGTTATTGAACCTTTTAATAACTTTCAAGAACAACAAATTAATGATCAAACACCACAGAATGATGATATTACTAATGAACAATAAACGAACCCAATGAAGTAGCATGAAGAAGGTCTCAACGACAAAGAAGAACTGCTATTTCTGATGATTATGTAGTTTATCTACAAGAATCAGATTTTGATTTGGGTATTAATGATGATCCAGTTTCTTTTTCACAAGCCATGCAAAGTGCTAATTCATCTAAATAGTTAGATGTTATGCAAGATGAGTTAAAATCAATGCATTTCAATGCAGTCTGGGATCTTGTTGAATTGCCTGAAGATTGTAAAAGAGTTGGGTATGAATGGGTCTTTAAGACTAAACACGACTCAAATGGCAATATTGAACATTGTAAAGCCAGACTTGTTGCAAAGGTTTTACTCAAAAAAATGTGGCATTGACTACATAGAGACTTTTCTCCAGTCTCTAAGAAAGACTCATTTAGAATTATTATGGCACTGGTAGCTCATTATGATTTGGAGTTGCATCAATGGATGTGAAAACCGCCTTTCTAAATGGGAGTTTGAATGAAGAGGTTTGTATGGACCAACCTGAAAGCTTTTTATTTGAAAGAAAGAAACACATGGTATGTAAACTGAAGAAGTCAATATACAGACTTAAGCAAGCTTCCCGATAATGGTATCTTAAGTTCAATGATACCATTACATCCTTTGGATTTAAAGAAAACACCGTTGATCGGTGTATATATCTGAAGGTCAGTGGGAGCAAATCATATTTTTGATTCTGTATGTTGATGATATCTTGCTAGCTACTAATGACCTTGGCCTATTATATGAGACCAAGAATTTTCTCTCTAAGAACTTTAAAATGAAAGATATGGGTGAGTCATCCTATGTGATTGGAATCGAAATATTTCATGATAGATCACAAGGAATGTTAGGTTTGTCTCAGAAGGCATATATTAATAAAGTTCTTGAGAAATTCAATATAAACAAATGTTCTATAAGTGTTGTTCCAATTCAGAAGGAAGATAAATTCAGCCTTATGCAATGTCTAAAGAATGAATTGGAACATAAACAAATGAAACAAATTCCTTATGTTTCTTATGCATAAAGGAATATTCAAACTCAGATTTTGTTGGATGTGTTGATACTAGAAAGTCCACATTTGGCCATTTGTTCCTTTTAGCTGAAGGAGCGATCTCATGAAAAAATGCGAAGCAGTCTGTCATTGCTGCATCCACTATGAAAGCTAAGTTTGTGGCATACTTTGAGGCTACAATTTATGGTTTATGGTTGTGGAACTTTATTTTAGGACTTGGGGTTATCGACAGTATTGCTAAGCCGCTAAAAATTTATTGTGATAACTCCGCAGTAGTCTTCTTTTCTAAAAACGACAAGTATTCAAAGGGTGCTAAACATATGGAATTGAAATACTTTGCCGTTAAAGAAGAAGTTCAGAAACAAAGAGTATCAATTAAACATATTAGCACCAATCTCATGATTGCAGATCCGCTCACTAAAGGGTTGTCGCCAAAGACATTTTATGAACATGTCGAAAGAATGGGCATTATTGAAAACCATTAGTGATGTTATGTTTAAAGCTTTAAGTTCCTTATTATTTGACACTCTGAGCTTAATTAATTGTTGTTTCTGAATCACTTATGGATCCTGTTTACTTATGCTGGTATATATACATAAATAAATTATGAGAATGTTAACAGGATTTGTCTTTGATAAAGACATTATTGTTAGACCTTATTGCAATTTCCATTATAGGTCATGTTAAGTATAGAACTAGTAATGTGATACATGGAAGGGAGTACGTCAAAATAATAGCATACAACCGTCATGATCCTTATTAGTTTTTGCTTAATGATGATTTCATATTTGACCAATATTATAAAGGATTTTAGCTTCTATTATGCGCATTATGATTGATTATTAAACCAGTATGTTTAATATCTCACATGGGCCAAGTGGAAGAATGTTAGCGTTTCCTTTTACGTGGCCCACGTGGATATATGATTGATTTATCATTTATTTATTCTAAATGATAATTATGATATCTGATTTTATCAGATATTTAAATTTAAGTGATAATGATGGTTTAATAAAGCTAATTTCCTATTGGTTCATTTTTAGAAAGTTATCTGATAACCTCTCTTTGATGGAAAGAGAAATTTAATGTATTATCAGATTGATCCTCTCTCTCCTATATATAGTCTGTTTGACCATCACAACAGATAAGGAAGAGAATTAGGAAAAAGGAAGAAACTCAATCTGTCGTTAACCCACAAATATCAATGGATCAAGGTACGCATTCTTGATTTATGTTTTCATGTAAAAATCATTTATTCTAAGATCTTGACCATTATGTTTATTAAAGAAAATCCTTACACATTGGACATGGGTTGTTTCTCATGTTTTCGATCACCAGATAAGTTGGAGCAAGGAGGTGAGGACGTTGAGAGGGGACGCTCAGGTGCTCCATCTTCTCATGAGCTTGCTGCTGCAACGGAAAACTTTAGACCAGGACAGGTCAGCTGTTATAACATCTGCTCAGTCTATAACATTTGCAAATGTAAACAAATCATCTCTCCAACTTCTGTGAGATCATCTGGCTTTGGTGCAAGTACCGATCTAGGAGGGAGGATCATTGCTTCTCAAGTTGCTCCATGAGGAGTGAACGGTTTTTTTTTTTCGTTTTCAAATATGTAAATTTTGAACCTCGAAGGATTTAGTAAGCAAAGTAGTAATAGCAACCTTGTTTCGTAACAAGACCTCTTCTATCCTTGCAATCCATTGCCCAATCATGATCAAATAGCCTGATGATTTTTTTTTAAAAAAAAACATACAAGATGATTTTCCAAAGTTTTGGAACAAAACCTTTTGCTCACTGTTCATTTCATGTTTAGCTAGGTGCAGTTGGATATGTCATTAACTTGAACATTTGGTGTTACGTACAGGCTTGAAAGTTCTGGTCCAACAACAAGACGAGCAATTTTTTTCATAGAGAATTAATGAGGTAAGTAAGCGGCGGAATTTCACTTCATGCATGTTTTGTTCTTGTTCGGCGCTTGTCATATCGAATTCCTTTATTCTCACTACTTTTAATCTATGTGAGGGAGGTTCAGGAGTAGAGCAGCCGTCAAGAGTGGTGCATGGGGTGGATTTCAGCATAGATCCAGGGACAAGCACACCTGAAGATGTCAAAAGCCTGGCAGGTAGCTCACCCTGAGACAACGAACATGGTAATATACCCATCTCAGAAAATGAACGTGGGATATCCATATTTTAGAGGGGTGAGCAGGCAAGAAAGCAACAGAGCGAAGTGTCTGAAATAAGATCGGATTCTTCTTTACTTCAAAGCAATAGATCGTGTCTCTTGTACAAATTGAAATCTGGGTGTTCAAAAAAGAAACTTTCATTGTAACATGGGCAGTTCATATTCTGAAAGAATTCCAGTCTTCGTGTAATCATGGAAACGAAATGAAGCTCCATAGTATTTCATGAAATCCTGAATGCATATCCACGCAGCAATCTCAGCTATTTTAACAATTTAATGAATTTTGACCTTCTTAACTATATCTGAAAAGAATCTGAACATGAATTTCATGAAATACAAAATTGTTAATGAATGAAATATGAATGCTTCTTTGTTTCATGTTATTATTTAGCTGGGAATTTTTGATAAAAAACGAGTTATGATCTCTTGTATGAAATTCATGATGGCATCAAAAAACCAGTATGAGGGGGAGGTTGTGTGGGCTAGCTAGACTCAATGCTATGTGTCTTTATCTTGAAGGACCTGATGGCTCCTATAGTCATGGTTTATTTTGCCCAACGCATCCATAATATGATATCTTTTTTATTTTTCTTCTCTTTCCAAAGCTCGCCATGATTTTTTTTATTTTCCTGAGTAACTTATAATGTTTACATGTGTGCTGGCTCAAAATCAAACTTTTGAAGCAGTTTAATCTTGCTTAGAATACATATGGTAATACCCTTCTAGGTCTATTGCGACTTTTGACTTAAATTAACCAAACTTAATAAGATCAAATCATTTCATAGAGAGGTTTTACTAATTTTCTTGAGCCCTTTGCTATTATTGACACTACTATTAATATATCAATTTCTTGGCATTCAGGCAGCCTTATTAGGGCTGAAAGTGGATTGAATACGGATCGGATAGTAGTATATGCATATTTGTATCCATATTTTTTAACGGATATGAATACGGATATGAATACTAAATGGATATTAAAATTTATGTCCATATTTATTCTAAACAGATACAGATACGAAGCGGATATTAAGCATATTCATATTTGTTATATACGGATACGGATACGAATCGGATATCAAGCATATCCATATTTGTTATATACGGATATGGATACAAATTGGATATCAAGCATATCCATATTTGTTATATATGGATACGGATATGAATCGGATATTAAGGTAGTGTTTGATATAAAAAATGCTATTCCTATATACTATAATACAAAAAATTAGCATACTTAATTTGCATTGAATTTTGGTGTCAATTTGGAACAGAGATGTCCTATAATACCAACCAATGTGTACATTTTGTATGCTGTGGCACTATAAATTTAAGCAATGCTAATATATCTTATAACAACACCTTCTGTTGAAATAATTATGTGCATCAACTAACAAGTGCAAGCAGCACAAGCAGGTGTTGGCAAACAGCTAATGCAATCTATAAACAAAAGGCCAGTAGCAGTCTTGGTATTACATAAGTAAACAAAGAAAAGAAATATTAGCACTAATCTTTTGAGGAGCATGAAAAACTTATAATCATGGTGTATCCATCCTCTAAACTCGGCACAAACTCCGCACCGTAGGTCACAGTATGATTGCATATAGACAATGTGGAGTGGTTTATGGGGTGCATCCACGTGTTCTAGCTGCATGTGTAGCCTCATGCACCACGTTTTAAACCACTGCCTATTGATAGACTTTTGATTAAAGTTTTGCTAGGATAAATCAAGCTATTCATGAAATTCCATACTTCTTATGAAATTCCATACTTGTTCACAAACAAATTTCCCTCTACAAATTAAATGAGAAAAATGAAATTAAGATGGCACAAAGAAGCAAATAGATTAATAAATTCCTAATTATGTATCAAAAAGAGGAGAGAGATTATATGGCTCTCACGGTCTCACCAATTAATCCAATACAAAGTAACCAAAAACAAAATAAAGAAGAAAAATTGCATTGGTTTTCATAAGAAACTAAAGCTGGAGTAGCATCACAAAACAAGTTCATAGCCTATGTAAGATGCATAAGAATTTTGGCATACCAGAGGAAGAAAGCATCTGAGAAATACTTCAAAAGCACAAACTAGCTCACTAAAATATCACTTTTAATAGCACAAGAACTACAATCAAATAAAAAAAAGATAAGAAGAACATAACAAGAGTATACACCCAAACTTTATGCTAAAGTTTATGTATTTTAACTTGTAAGTACATAAATTTCTCTAGGAGAAAGTATAAACAAGAAAAGATAAATACAACACTAATTACCTTCAAAATATGACTTTTTAGAGGGCAACCCTTCATTAGAAATAGATACATCAAAATGTTTTGTGGCTTCCCCAAGCAGATGCTCAACCTCCAGAACCTCCTCACCTGTAGCAAGAATTAATCTTCCATCACCTTCAACCTGAAAACAAAACAAGCTAGAACATCAAAGTGAAGAGTGTTGTGTCCACATCAATATTTATGAATGGTATATGGATATGTACCTGAATGAATGGATTCACAAGCATGCCTATGATAAACAAGAAAGAAGTTGCTGAGCATTAGCAATGATAACTAAAAAATCAAAAGAATAAGAAAGGATCACAGAATCCATAGAAGGGTTTTCTGTTCCATCATCAAGATGATGACAAGATGAAATATGAAAGTAACTCAAGACTGCCCTTGGCCTAGATAGAGTAAAACATTACATTGTTTTGCACTGTGAAAACATTACTGAAATAGTAACATATCAGATATAGGGACATAGTTTGAGTGGGCTCAGAAAGACATTATCAGTTGTTATTTCCTAATGGTTACAATTTGCATGCATCCGAGTTAGAAAATGCTATGAATCTGCCTAACATCATGGCCCTTGGCTCAGATAGAGTGTCAAGCATATGCTTCACAAGTTGTGTCATGCCCTGGATCCGATGTGGTAGTTAAGGGGTGGCAACCCGCCGCATGTCAGGCATGCAAGGCATCCTAAATCATAACACTTAATATAAGGAGAGGTAATAACTATATGTCATTCAGAGTCAATAACTTTAATACAAATCATACTCATAAGTTTTAGGTTTCATGCCCATAATACATAAATCAATGGGATTACAACAAAATGTTAGATCTAAAATATTCTGATATATGCTCCAACTACCCTATATCCCTTCTTCAGTCCTTTGGCTCCGAAAAAATATTGTGAGATTGAAATGAGCTCACACTCAATAAGTAAGCCTATTGTAATATAATATAATCATTTCCTGTTTTTAGCAAAGCATATTTTATATGTAAAAATACATGTCAAGCTTCTAAATATCAAATAAATTTTACCGTGTTATCAAGACATGCATATCGTATGTTCAAAGTAATTTGGAAGCTATTACCATATAGCATTTCAAAATATAAATTCAGATCAAAACCACTGTACCACTGTAAATAGCGTGTAAATTCTATTTTATACCAATGTTTCACGGTCATACACTACATCCACGTTAATAGAACACCCCTCGGGTGTGTCCTCCACATATTCGCCCTATGAAGATGGGTCCCGTTTAACTGGAGTCATGTAGCATATCATGCTGTATCCTGTCATAGCACACTCAAGGATGTGTGTCCTCTACATATTCACCCTATGAAGGGTGGGTCCCGTTTAACTGGAGTCATGTAATATATCATGTCATATCATGTCATGTCATAGTGGATCGTGGTGACGCATAATAGCATATTCATAAAATATCATTTTCATGTCACATTTACAAAATAGCATGTATAATTGCCAAAAGCATAATGACATCTTTCAGTATCAAATCCATTTCTCATTTTTAAATAATATACTATATATCAGCATAGCATCCATAATTTCTATACTTTAATAAATCATGAAAATCATGACAAATGGCTTATTTACTCATAAAAATCATGTTAAATGACTTACTTACCATCTAACACTAATCCGAAAGTATAAAGCAGTTATTTGGGCACCTAGGTACCTACAACATCAATTTTTTAATTTTTAATCTCCAAAATTAGTGTTGAAGAAATTATTGAGAAATTATTTACCCAGTTATTGATTTTGATAATTAACATAAACCATGAGTATATTCCTTGTGTTTCTGATAAATTTGATAAGTGTTTCAGGAATTAAGATCGGTTATTTATCCAAATGGTACTTAGAAATCAGTTTTGAATCGAGTTTCAATTGAATTTATTTAAGTTCAGAACTTGGAGCTGACAACCTAACAGTCTCAAGCTAACTCCAGAGTGTATCAGAATAGTTCTATATTTTTGGCATGGTTCGGAGTTGACACCTAGAGTTTTGGAGCTGACACCTGAAGTTTCGAAGCCAACACATGGATGTTGGGAGCCAACTCTAACCTGAGATTCAGAGACTATATTTTCGGAGCAAATTCTCAGAGCCAACACTTCAGAAATCAGGAGCCGACTCGAGTCAATGGTGAGTCGACACTTTGCAAAGTCGGAGCCGACTCCACATCAAATTATTTTTTGCTATTTTTGAAAACCAGATCTGGAGCCGACTCCAACCTGTCAAGGATAATTTTTAAAAGTGCTAGATCAGCTCTAACAGATATATTTCTCACCTACTCTTCAACAGATATAGATTCTTGCATGGAGAATCATCCAAGGTACTTTGTAACGGCTATTTTCTTACCTAATCTTGGATTAAGACTCTATATAATGGGGGATTCGTCCGTTCAAAAAACAAATAGAAATAGAGAGAAAATAATGGAAAAATTGAGAGATATTAAGAGAGAAATTTTAAAGAGAAATCTCTGAGTTCAAGCCTATCAATTCAAAGAGAGATTCAAGAGAAATCCCAAGCCCTAAAAGTTTAATTTCGGAGGATTCTCAAAGGAGAAGAAGAGAAGAGCAAAAGCCCTATTTCCTCAAAGTTCTTTCTAACAGATTTTGATCAATAATCAGAGCTGAAGCTTGATTCAACCATTCAAAAGAGAGGAGGAAAAGAAGAAAATAAAAAAAGCTCAAATCCACTTGGCTTCAATCAGGCTTTTCTAACTTTGTTTATTTACATTGCATATGTGCTCATTTAAGGAGCTGTTAATTGCTGTAAACTTTATTTTGAATTGTTGTTTGCTAATTCAATCAGGGGGATTGAATTAGTTGAGGTAATTTACCTTGGGATAAGCTAAGTTTAGCTTTGGTTAAGATTTTGTGCTGGAGAACCTATGAAAACCGGCTGGGTTCATTGTGACCCCATGTAAAACAATAAGTTTGAGTTGTGATCTTGCAAAATAACTCAACTATAATCAAGGGATTATAATGTAGACCCAAGAGTTGCTTGGGAGTGGACATAAGTGTGGGATACACCGAACCACTATAAATATCTTATGTTTGTTGTGATTGTTTCTATCTCTCTCTTATTGTGCTTTACATTATTGCATCACTTCAATAGTACACTTAATCCTTGTGAAATGGGTTTTAAGCTTTAAGTGTCAATTTTTTAAAGAACCCAATTCACCCCCCCCCCTCTTGGGTTGCCATCTGGGCCAACAATTGGTATCAGAGCTTGTGCTTATTTCTAGTTGATCTAACGATCAAGAGTTAAAGATCAAAATGGCAACACAAGCTGGATCATCCTTTGCTGAAGGTCAATCCACTAATAGGCCACCTTTGTTTAATGGCTCTAATTATTCATATTGGAAAGCAAGAATGAGGATTTTCATTCAAGCTTTAGATTATGAGTTGTGGAGTGTCATTACAAATGGACCTAGCCCACCCACACACATTGTAGATGGTTCAATCGTTCCTAAGCCCGAAAGCGATTGGAATGAGAATGATAGGAAAATGGCTCAGCTTAATGCCAAATCCATGAATGTTTTATATTGTTCTTTGGATGCAAATGAATTCAATAAATATCTACTTGCATTTCAGCCAAAGAAATTTAGGATAGATTAGAAGTTACCCATGAGGGTACTAACCAACTAAAAGAATCCAAAATTAACATTCTAGTGCACAAATATGAATTGTTTAGTATGTAACAAACTAAATCAATCACATGCATGTACACTAGATTCACAGATATTGTTAATGGTTTGAAAAGTCTTGGTAAGATCATGGGAAGCAAAAGTAACCACAATCCAAGAAGCCAAAAACTTTAATGTTCTACCTTTGGAGGAGCTCCTTGGATCCTTGATGACCCTGAATTGATAATGAAGCAGCATCAAGAGGAAGAAGTCGAGAAGAAAAGAACCATAACACTCAAGGCTGCAGAAAATGATAAGAGTAGCAGCGAGGATGAAGAAGAAGATGATGAAACAACTCTCCTTGCAAAGAAATTTAGAAAGTTTATGCAAAGAAGGAGACCCTTCCACAAAAGGAAATCAGGAATTATAATGGAAGAAGAAAAGAAAAAGAAAGGGATAAAGATAAAGAAAAAAAATCCTTGACATGTTACGAATGTAAGAAGTCGGGCATTTTCAATTTGAATGTCCTCAACTAAAGAAGGGTTACAAGAAAAAGAAGAAGGCTTATGTTGTAACATGGAGTAATAGTGAAGAGTCTTCATCCGAAGAAGAACAAAAAGAGGTTGCAAACATATGCTTCATGACAAACGACGAAAATGAGGTATGTACTGAAACCCCTAATGATGACTTTACATTTGATGAATTGTATGATGCATTTAATGAATTAGTTAGTTATTTTAAGGTTTTGAGAATGAAAAATAAATATTTGAAAACTAAAAATTTAGATCTTCTCAAAATGAAAAGTGAACTTGTTTTTGAGATCAAAGGTTTGAAATATGAAAAAGAAGACATATTGAAGGAAAAAGAATCAATTTCTAATGAAAATCTTAATTTGAATAAAGAAGTTGATAAGTATAAGAATATTGTTGATGAATTTACAAATAGCTCGAAAAAACTTAATTTACTATTGAACAATCAAAGAGCTATTTTGATAAAGCTGGTTTAGGATATAGACCACATGAAAAAAATATATACAATTTCTTTGTAAAGAAAAATGATATTTGATGTTATCATTGTAATAAAAGGGACATAAATCTTATGAATGCAATTTCAAAATATCTCATAAGAATCTAAGTCTTAAAGGCAAGAAAATATGGGTTCCAAAAGGAATAATCTTTATTGCTACTAACCATGAAGGACCCAAGAAGGCTTGGTTACCTAAACATAAGATTTGATTGTCTTGCAGGAGTGTCTTGCAGCCAAAGGATCAAAACAAAAGTGGTACCTTGATAGTGGCTGCTCAAGACACATGACGGGTAACAAAGATCAATTCATCACCCTTGAAGATAAAAGAGGAGGAGTTGTTACTTTTGGAGACAATGGCAAAGGCCAAATTATGGGATTTGGTAAAATTCAAATAACTCCATCCACTTTTATAGAAAATGTTTTATATGTTGATAGTTTAAAGCATAATTTAATTAGCATTAGCCAATTGTGTGATAAAGGTTTCAAAGTTTCCTTTGAAGCTTCTATTTGCACTGTTTCTAATCCCATAGACAATAGCATTATATTTGTTGGAAATAGAAATGGCAATGTATACTTAATTGATTTAGACAATTTGTCTACAAGTAATCATTGCTTAATTGCTGATAATGCTAAGGTAAATGAGATTTGATGGCTATGAGATCGTGTCTCTTGTACAAATTGCAATATGGGTGTTCAAAAAAGAAACTTTCATTGTAACATGGGCAGTTCATATTCTGTAAGAATTCCAGTCTTCGTGTAATCATGGAAACAAAATGAAGCTCCGTAGTATTTCATGAAATCCTGAATGCATATCCATGCAGCAATCTCAGCTATTTTAACAATTTAATGAATTTTGACCTTCTTAACTATATCTGAAAAGAATCTAAACAAGAATTTCATGAAATACAAAATTGTCAATGAATGAAATATGAATACTTCTTTGTTTCATGTTATTATTTAGCTGGGAATTTTTGAGCAAAAACGAGTTATGATCTCTTGTATGAAATTCATGATGGCATCAAAAAACCAGTATGAGTGGGAGGTTGTGTGGGCCAGCTAGACTCAATGCTATGTGTCTTTATCTTGAAGGACCTGATGGCTCCTATAGTCATGGTTTATTTTGCCCAACGCATCCATAATATGATATCTTTTTTATTTTTCTTATATTTCCAATGCTCGCCATGATTTTTTTTTATTTGTACTGGCTCAAAATCAAACTTTTAAAGTAGTTTAATCTTGCTTAGAATACATATGGTAATACCCTTCAATGTCTGTTGAGACTTTTGACTTAAATTAACCATACTTAATAAGATCAGATCATTTCGTAGAGAGGTTTTACTAATTTTCTCGAGCCCTTTGCTATTATTGACACTACTGTTAATATATCAAATTCTCAGCATTCAGACAGCCTCATTAGGGCTGAAAGTGGAACAAATATAGATCAGATAGTAGTATATCCATATTTGTATCCATATTTTTTAATGGATATGAATACGGATATGAATACTAAATGGATATTAAAATTCATGTCCATATTTATTTTAAACGGATACGGATACAAATCGGATATCAAGCATATCCATATTTGTTATATACGGATACGAATCGGATATCAAGCATATCCATATTTGTTATATATAGATATGGATACGAATTGGATATCAAGCATATCCATATTTGTTATATATGGATACGGATACGAATAGGATATTAAGGTAGTGTTTGATACAAAAAATACTATTCCTAGATACTATAATACAAAAAATTAGCATACTTAATTTGCATTGAATTTTGGTGTCAATTTGGAACAGAGATGTCCTATAATACCAACCAATGTGTACATTTGTATGCTGTGGCACTATAAATTTAAGCAATGCTAATATATCTTATAACAACACCTTCTGTTGAAATAATTATGTGCATCAACTAACAAGTGCAAGCAGCACAAGCAGGTGTTGGCAAACAGCTAATGCAATCTATAAACAAAAGGCCAGTAGCTATCTTGGTATTACATAAGTAAACAAAGAAAAGAAATATTAGCACTAATCTTTTGAGGTGCATGAAAAACTTATAATCACGGTGTATCCATCTTCTGAACTCGGCATAAACTCCGCACCGTAGGTCACAGTATGATTGCATATAGACAATGTGGAGTGGTTTAGGAGGGAATCCACGTGTTCTTGCTGCATGTGTAGCCTCATGCACCATGTTTTAAACCACTGCCTATTGACAGACTTTTGATTAAAGTTTTGCTAGCATAAATCAAGCTATTCATGAAATTCCATACTTCTTATGAAATTCCATACTTGTTCACAAACAAATTTCCCTCTACAAATTAAATGAGAAAAATGAAATTAAGATGGCACAAAGAAGCAAAAAGATTAATAAATTTCTAATTATGTATCAAAAAGAGGAGAGAGATTATATGGCTCTTACGGTCTCACCAATTAATCCAATACAAAGTAACCAAAAACAAAATAAAGAGGAAAAATTGCATTGGTTTCCATAAGAAACTAAAGCTGGAGTAGCATCACAAAACAAGTTCATAGCGTATGTAAGATGCAAAAGAATTTTGGCATACCAAAGGAAGAAAGCATATGAGAAATACTTCAAAAGCACAAACTAGCTCACTAAAATATCACTTTTAACAGCACAAGAACTACAATCAAATAAAAAAGATAAGAAGAACATAACAAGAGTATACACCCAAACTTTATGCTAAAGTTTATGTATTTTAACTTGTAAGTACATAAATTTCTCTAGGAGAAAAGTTTAAACAAGAAAAGATAAATACAACACTAATTACCTTCAAAATCAGATCTTTTAGAGGGCAACCCTTCATTAGAAACAGATACATCAAAAAATTTTGTGGCTTCCTCTGCAGCTCATCCGCTCGCATCTTCCCCAAGCAGATGCTCAACCTCCATAACCTCCTCACCTGTAGCAAGAATTAATCTTCCATCACCTTCAACCTGAAAACAAAACAAGCTAGAACATCAAAGTGAAGAATATTGTGTCCACATCAATATTTATGAATGGTAGACGGATATGTACCTGAACAAATGGATTCACAAGCTTGCCTATGATAAACAAGAAAGAAGTTACTGAGCATTAGCATTGATAACTAAAAAATCAAAAGAATAAGAAAGGATAACAGAATCCATAGAAGGGTTTTCTGTTCCATCATCAAGATGATGACAAGATGAAATATGAAAGTAACTCAAGACTGCCCTTGGCCCAGATAGAGTAAAACATTACATTGTTTGCACTGTGAAAACATTAATGAAATAGTAACTTATCAGATATAGGGACATAGTTTGAGTGGGCTCAGAAAGACATTATTAGTTGTTATTTCCTAACGGTTACAATTTCCATGCATCCGGGTTAGAAAATGCTATGAATCTACCTAACATCATGGCCCTTGGTTCAGATAGAGTGTCAAACATATGCTTCACAAGTTGTGTTACACCTGGATCCGATGTGGTAGTCAAGGGGTGGCAATCCGCCGCATGCCAGGCATGCAAGGCATCATAAATCATAATACTTAATACAAGGAGAGGTAATAACTATATGTCATTCATAGTCAATAACTTTAATACAAGTCATACTCATAAGTTTTAGGTTTCATGCACATAATACATAAATCAATGGGGTTACAACAAAATGTTGGATCTAAATTATTCTGATATATGCTCCAACTACCCTATATCCATTCTTCAGTCCTTTGGCCCTAAAAAAATATTGTGAGATTTAAATGAGCTCACACTCATTAAGTAAGTCTACTATAATATATATAATCATTTCAGATTTTTAGCAAAGCAGATTTTCATATGTAAAACACATGTCAAGGTTCCAAATATCAAATACATTTTATCGTGTTATCAAGACATGCATATCGTATGTTCAAAGTAATTTGGAAGCTATTACCATATAGCATTTCAAAATACAAATTCAGATCAAAACCACTGTACCACTGTAAATAGATTGTAAATTCCATTTTATACAAATGATCCACGGTCATACATTACATCCACGTAAATAGAACACTCCTCGGGTTTGTCCTCCACATATTCGCCCTGTGGAGATGGGTTCCGATGAACCGGAGTCATGTAGTATATCATGTTGTATCCTGTTACAGCACATCCCAGGAATGTGTTTCCTTCACATATTCACCCTGTGAAGGATAGGTCCCGTTTAACCAGAGTCATGTAGCATATCATGTTGTATCCTGTCACAGCACACTCAAGGATGTGTGTCCTCCACATATTTACCCTATGGAGGGTGGGTCCCGTTTAACTGGAGTCATGTAATATATCATGTCATATCATAGTGGACCATGGTGACACATAATAGCATATTCATAAAATATCATTTTCATGTCACATTTGCAAAATAGCATGTATTTTTGCCAAAAGCATAATGACATCTTTCAGTATAAAATTTATTTTCTCATTTTCAAATAATATACTATATATCAGTATAGCATCCATAATTTCTATACTTTAACAAATCACAAAAATCATGATAAATGGCTTATTTACTCATAAAAATTATGTTAAATGACTTACTTACCTTCTGATGCTAATCAAAAAGTATAAAATAGCTATTTGGGCATCTGGGTACCTATAGCATCAATTTTTTAATTTTTAATCTCCAAAATCAGTATATCAAAATAACTTCTAAATTCTACCCAATTTAATCATGGGGCTAACTTAGGGCTTGAATATATCCTAATATATAAACCCAAATGGGAAAAAAAAAATACCCCAAGAAACTAGGATCAACACTGATCCAAACCCCATCTTCCTTTTATTGGATCTAGCCCAATTTGGGGCCCAAAAAATCATCTGAAAGGGTTAACTAGGCTGGGCTGAACCTGGGCCCAACCCCTCCCTTTTCTTTCTTTCTTCTTGTTTCTTTTCTTCTCTGTTTCTTGGGTTCACCTGAACCAATGCTTTCCGGTCACTGGGCCACCATCAGCCCTTCCTTGGTCAGCCAACCTGCCACCATCGGCCGGCATAGTGTCGACCTCCATCGGCCTCCTCCTTTTCCTCTCTTTTCTTTTCTTTTTCTTTTCTTCTTCTTCTTCTCCTCCCTCTTTTTCTTCCTCCCCTGTTCTCCCTCTATTCCTTCCGCCTTCTCCCTCCTTGGGCGACAGCGTGGCCAGCTAGGGAAGGCTGGCCAGACCCTTACCGGATGCCACCCCAGTGCCAATGGGGGCCGCTGCCTACAGCCTAGGCCCGGCGAGCTAGCGGGCTCGCTGCCGTATTTGAACCAAGCTGCATGCTGGCTTGGTTTCTGCGTCAAGGGAGGGCCGCCCAGCAGCCCTCTTTCTCTACCCCATGGCTACTCCACCATTGCGGCGAGGGGGCCCCAGCCTCCAGTGCCACAACCTCATCTTCCCTCTCCCTCTCTCTGAAACTCTACTTACCTTGCCGATGCAGAAGGTAGCGGCTTGGGGTGAGGAGGGAGCTCCTCCCCTCCCCTTTTATCATGGTGAGGGGAGGGGACAGAGGGCAGCGCCTGCCCGGATTTTATGGGCAGCGCCTTCCCTGAAATCACGCACGGAGGGAAGGCATTCCCTCCCCATGCGATCCACATTTGATCCCATGCGATCCATGGGGTTTACATCCTCCCCTCCTTTTAAAAATTTCAGCCCCAAATTGATGCACATTCAATAACATTTGAAATCCAAAGCTTTGATTACCCTCCCAATATCATCCTAGTGTTTCGCCTAGAGTCAATCAAGTATTTATCCCTAAGGCCAAACCAGGTAAGCAGGACTCTAGAGGTAGTCCATCCAGGCTCAAGAGGTGGCTTCCATTAATGTAGCACTTTGCCCTATATGGCACTTAGCTCCTGCACTTGCAGGATTCTAAAGGTGGCCCCCACAGGTTCAAGAGGTGGCTCCCATCAATGTAGCACTTTGCTTTGTGTGGCACTTACCTCCTACACTTCTGGCTGGTGCATGGCTCTAATACCATAAAATTTAAAGCTGTTACGCCCTGGACTCAATGTGGTATTCAAGGAGTGGCAACCCACCATATGCCAGGCATGCAAGGCGTCCTGAATCATAACGCTTAATACAAGGAGAGGTAATAACTATATATCATTCAGAGTCAATAACTTTAATACAAGTCATACTCATAAGTTTTAGGTTTCATGCCCATAATACATAAATCAATGGGGTTACAATAAAATGTTGGATCTAAATTATTCTGATATATGCTCCAACTACCCTATATCCCTTCTTCAGCCCTTTGGCTTTGAAAAAATATTGTGAGATTTAAATGAGCTCACACTCAATAAGTAAGCCCACTGTATTATAATATAATCATTTCAGGTTTTTAGCAAAGTAGATTTTCATATGTAAAAACACATGTCAACTTCCAAATATCAAATATATTTTATCGTGTTATCAAGACATGCATATCGTATGTTCAAAGTAATTTGGAAGCTATTGCCATATAGCATTTCAAAATACAAATTCAGATCAAAACCACTGTACCACTATAAATAGCATGTAAATTCCATTTTATACCAATGTTCCATGGTCATACACTACGTCCACATAAATAGAACATCCCTCGGGTGTGTCCTCCACATATTCGCCCTATGGAGAAGGGTCCCGATGAACCAGAGTCATGTAGCATATCATGTTGTATCCTGTCATAGCACATCCCGTGAATGTGTGTTCTCCACGTATTTACCCTATGGAGGGTGGATCTCGTTTAACTGGAGTCATGTAGCATATCAAGTTGTATCCTGTCACAGCACACTCAAGGATGTGTGTCCTCCACATATTCGTCCTATGGAGGATAGGTCCCATTTAACCAGAGTCATGTAATATATCATGTCATGTCATAATGGACCATGGTGACACATAATAGCATATTCATAAAATATCATTTTCATATCACGTTTGCAAAATAGCATGTATTATTGCCAAAAGCATAACAACATCTTTCAGTATCAAATCAATTTTCTCATTTTCAAATTATGTACTATATATCAGTATAGCATCCATAATTTCTATACTTTAATAAATCACAAAAATCAAAATAAATGGCTTATTTACTCATAAAAATCATGATAAATGACTTACTTACCTTCTGATGCTAATTCAAAAGTATAAATCAGCTATTTTGGCACGTGAATACCTATAGCATTAATTTTTTAATTTTTAATCTCCAAAATCAGTATATCAAAATAACTTCTAAATTCTACCCAATTTAATCCTAGGGTTAAATTGGGGCTTGAATATCTCCTAATATATAAGCCCAAATAGAAAAATAAAAATACTCCACAAAACTAGGATCAGCATTGATCCAAACCCCATCTTCCTTTTATTGGACCTGGCCCGATTTGGTGCCTAAAAAATCAGCCGAAAGGGATAACTAGGCTGGGCTGAACCTGGGCCCAGCCCCTCCCTTTTCTTTCTTTCTTCTTGTTTCTTTTCTTCTCTGTTTCCTGGGTTCACCCAAACCCATGCTTGCCGATCACCGGCCACCATCGGCCTTTCCTCGGTCAGCCAACCGGCCACCATCGGCCGGCATAGTGCCAACCTCCACCGGCCTCCTCCTCCTTTTCCTATCTTTTCTTTTCTTTTTCTTTTCTTCTTCTCCCTCTTTTCTTCCTTCCCTATTCTCCCTCTGTTCCTCCTGCCTTCTCCCTACTTGGGCGGCGGTGTGGCTGGCTAGGGAAGGCTGTGGACCCTCACCGGACGCCGCCCCGGCGCCAGTGGGGGCCGCTGCTCGTGGCCTGGGCCCAGCGAGCCGATGGGCTTGCTGCCAGATTTGAACCAAGCCACGTGCCGACTTGGTTCCTGCATCAAGGGAGGGCCGCCCAACGGCCCTCTTTCTCTACCCCATGGCTGCTCCACCATTGCGGCGAGGGGGCCCTGACCTCTAGTCCCGCAACCTTATCTTCCCTCTCCCTCTCTCTCCGAAGCTCTGCTTACCTTGCCGATGCAGAAGGTAGTGGCTCGGGGTGAGGAGGGAGCTCCTCCCCTCCCCTTTTATCATGGTGAGGGGAGGGGATAGAGGGCGGCGCCTGCCAAATTTTATGGGCAGCGCATTCCTGAAATCACACACGGAGGGAAGACTTTTCCTCCCCACGTGATCCACATTTGACCCTATGCGATCCATGGGGTTTACAAGTTGTGAATCACAACGGTTGCATTTAGAAATGCCCTTCAAGTCATGATTTCATAGCCCACACAGATAGAGTGTTAAACATATGCTTCACAAGTTGTGAATCACAACGGTTGCATTTAGAAATGCCTTCCAAGTCATGATTTCACAGCCCACACATTAAGCGTCAAAATAAATTGGAAGTCCCTATCATCATTGCCAAATTGAATTGAATAGGCTCAAAATATTATCACAACCCACACAAGCACAAAATTTTTGGAATGAAATGAACAAGGCAAAATTGGCAGGTCGGTATGGGTTGCCCCTGATACATGGCAACATGTCGATATCAGTTGCCCATGATACATGACAACATTAGCAACCTGCATATAGAATTTGTATTATATTATATAGCTAGAAGCATTAAGTCATCATATGAAAATATCTAATAGGATTTGTTGATGATAAATCTTAAATGCATCTCATAAACTCAAATGTCTTAAGAAGTATTTCATAAACTATTAAGCAAAAAGTTTATAAATCATTGAATAACATCGTATAATAATCTTCAATGTTCTAATCATCCTAAAATAAAAATAAAAATAAAAATAGTAATACAAAAGTTTGATATACATAAATAAAAATAATAACTTATTTCTTAAAAACTATACATCATTTGCATTTACCTTATTATAATATATGAGTTGATATTGATTTGTTTGTATCTTCAATGGAGATAGAATAGTTAGTTATCCAACATAGTAGGAGAATTGAGATCATGAACAATGAAAGGAATATAACCTAAAATAAAATTTTAATAATAGTAAAATATTATAAATAAGTTAAATCTAATAAAATATTGTATAAATATAATAAGTTACCTTTTTTCTTAGATCTATGACAATCTTGAAGACAAATCACAACTTCAACAATATCAGGATCTAATGAACTTTGAAATGCATGTATCACTCTTCCACCTGTACTAAATGCTGATTCTAAAGCTACAAGGCCATCTATAATATGTATTTGGCATTCTGAAGGCAATAAACATTGTGATGACATGTATAGAAGTCATGTCAGAGGCTGTCAAGAGACCAAGTGTTGCCCAGATGTAGTAACCCAAGAGGGGGGTGAATTGGATTATTTAAAAAAATTTAATAGCTATGCAAATAAATGTGCTTTCAACCCTAATTTTGATTTGCAGCGGTGAAGTAGAGTGCACAGAATAATATCAACACAAAAACAAGCAATCACAAACACACAGAAATTTATAGTGGTTCGGTTCCAAACTCAGCACCTACATCCACTCCCCAATACCTTTGGGCATTCCACTAATCACATCACA
>UESW01004913.1:219563-287134 GCA_900491605.1 Calamus simplicifolius | reverse complement strand
CTAACAAGAAAATATCTGTTAGATACAAAAGAAATAAATGGAAATAATAACGGGAAGAAAATATAACCGTTAAACATGTTTCCCTTAAGCATTGAATGCAGATCTCCATTTGAGGAAGGATGAGCACTGTAAACATTCAAAAATTAAAAGTTAACAATAGCTTGAAATAGCAATAGAGAGAGAAAAGAGAGAGAGAAAGAGCTTTAGGCGGCGGTGGTCTTGAAGAAAGAAGCTCCAGGTAGCTGAGAAATGAATGCCATCGTCCAAGAGTAAAGTAATAACCCCTAGCTAGCTAATCAGTTAGCTAACCAGAGACAACACAGCAAAAGAATAGCATGTTAGTTAGCTCGGTAGCTAACTCGCTAGCTAACTCCAATACAAATTCAAACGGCAGCAGGATAGCTAGTTAGCTGAATAGCTAACTAAAGAGTGGCCAGTTAGCTCACGAGCTAACTAGAAGCAAAACGCCTAGCCATCCGTCCAGCTTAGTTAGCTCTCAGCTAACTGAGCAAAAAGGCAGCCAGGCAACTGAATAAAGTGGCTAACTCTCCAGCTAACTAGAAAACCGGCAGCTAGCTCTCTAGTTAACTAAAATTTAAATCCATTAGGCTGCAACGTTCCCTGTGAAAAGTAGTTAACTAACCAGTTAGTTAACTACTTTCAAACGGTAGCTAACTAAAGAGCTAACTAATCAGGTAGCTGAGAAATGAATGCCATCGTCCAAGAGTAAAGTAATAACCCCTAGCTAGCTAATCAGTTAGCTAACCAGAGACAACACAGCAAAAGAATAGCATGTTAGTTAGCTCGGTAGCTAACTCGCTAGCTAACTCCAATACAAATTCAAACGGCAGCAGGATAGCTAGTTAGCTGAATAGCTAACTAAAGAGTGGCCAGTTAGCTCACGAGCTAACTAGAAGCAAAAACGCCTAGCCATCCGTCCAGCTTAGTTAGCTCTCCAGCTAACTGAGCAAAAAGGCAGCCAGGCAACTGAATAAAGTGGCTAACTCTCCAGCTAACTAGCCAACCGGCAGCTAGCTCTCTAGTTAACTAAAATTTAAATCCATTAGGCTGCAACGTTCCCTGTGAAAAGTAGTTAACTAACCAGTTAGCTCCAGGATGAAACAGTTAGCTAAGCAGTTAACTAAAAGAAACGTCAGCTAGCTAGAAGGAGTTACAGTTAACTAACAAGACTTCCAGCCAGCTAGCTAGAATTGAAGGGTGTTCGGCCGAACCACTGTAACAGAATTTTTAGTTAGCTGAAATAAATTCCAGCTAGCTAACTAGCTAGCTCACTAGTTAACTATAATAAAGGGACGTTCGGCCAGGCACCTGAGATAAGTTCCTTAGTTAGCTGAAAAGCTTCAGCTAGCTAACAAACTAACTCACCAGTTAGCTAAAATAAAGTGACATTCGGCCAGGCAACTGTGACAGGAAATTTAGTTAGCTAAAAGGGCTCCAGCTAGCTAACTAACTAACTCATCAGTTAGCTGAAATAAAGTGACATTCGGCCAGCTTACTGAGACAAGTTCCTTAGTTAGCTAAAAAAGCTTCAGCTAGCTAACAAGCTAGCTAGACAGCTAGCTAAATTTCAAGACGGTTCGGCCCATGCACTGTGAGACATTCCCAGCTAGCTGAAAGGCATGCCAGTTAGCTAAATAAACTAACAAGCTAGCTAGCCAGTTAACTCCAAGGCTAATAATCATGTTCAAAGCAAATTTAAATGAAGTACTTTTTACCAGTCGATTTTGCATGAAGATACTTACTTGCAAGGCGACCAACTTTTCTGTATCAATCTTAGAATTGCTTAATTTATTTTGTAATCATCAAAATCAATCTGGGGTCAACAATCTCCCCCTTTTTGATGATGACAAAACTTTAAGCAAATAAAGAACAAGTGTATATGGAAGTTTAATAAGAAAACAGGAGTAATCAGAAAACATAATTTCTTCCCCTGTTAAAATAAATAAGTGAAATCTTTTTCTTTTCTCCCTGAATATATGGAGTTACTATTTTACTCCATCCCTTAATGTATGCAAGCAACATCTTCTCCCCCTTTTTGTCATTAATCAAAAAGAAGTTTGAAGAGTCTTGCAATAACTTTAAGCATAAAGGATCAAGGAGATGTTAACATGCATTACATAATCATAATCAAAACAGTCATGTAGATTAGTGCAAGATAACAAATATTACATGTCAATGTTTCAAGTCATAAAGCATAAACATAAACAAGCACAACAAGTTTGCTCAAATACTACAAAGCATATAAGTACAATCACTTGTCGTCATCGGATGAAGAAATATGCACTGAAATATTTGGCTTGCTTGATGATTCAGGCTTGACGGAGGAAGGTCGTGCCAGTGGAGTGAAAAGGTGTGGATGAGAGAAAGAAGCATCAGGCGCAGACGTTGCAGAACTGGTGGTAAGAATCTCCATGAGTTGGCTCAGCCTAGATAGGGTTCCAGTCCAATGGTCAACTGCATTTGTAGCATCCCGGGTCTGGGTCTGGTTCGATCTCATTTGATACTCTACCCACTCAGCCTTGGTCTCAAAGTTTTCAAGCTTGCTTTTAAGTAAATTTACTTCCTTTAGAATTCATTCCATAACAGATTCATTGTGGTGAAAGACTCTCCCATTAAGAATGTTTACATCATGAACAAGTCTTTCAAGAATGAGTTTAAATTCAGACATATTTTCAAAAACAGAGGATATATGCGGTACAAGAGTCTGATCATTGACGGAAGAAGCACTGTCACCAGAGCTTCGACTAGAAGTGGCAAGGGTCAATTCATTGATAATATGACAGAGTTGATCATCACATAATCTAACAGTTGGAATAGAGAAGGAGTAGGGTTGTCATGGCGAAAAGATGTTCCAGAAGCATTAATTTTGGGTGGATCAGGAAGAAAAGGGTTTTGATCAGCTGTCATAGCAGCAAGATATGGATTAGGTTGGCTGAAGTCATAAGTGAAAAAGTTTTGAGGAGAACAGACAGGTTGATTCATAGTAGGAGGTGGCATACTAGATTGTCTGTTCTAGATCTAATTTTTAACCAAATACCATCTCTCTTATCAAATCCATACGGTGCAGTGAATGAGCATTGAAAACGTCAGAGTGACGTAATACAACTACAGTTTCTCCTTTAAGTTTGACATTGAAAAATTCAAAAACATAAGTGAGAAACATTCCGTAGGGCAAAGTAGCCTTAGCTTTGGACATAGATTCTCTCATAACAGTTATCATTAATTCAGTAAATCTACAAGGTCTTCCATTAAGATATCATACATTATGCAAATGTCCCTATCATTTACCACATTAAATGATCTAGCATGAGGGGCGAGAATCTTAGCAATGATACTATGGAAAAGCCGGTTTTCAACAGATAACATATTTGCATCTAAAGTTTCAATCTTACTAGCTTCAGTATCATCTATATTAAGGATAAGGCCAATTTTATATTCGCGTTCACTAGGAAGAATCTCTAGGAAACCATTAGATGGAATTTTCAAAGCAGACCCTAGTGTTTTACCGTCTAGGTCTATTTTAATCATTTTCACAATGGAAGAGATAGTTCCATTACCAAAAGAAATATTTTATAAAATTCTCTAATAAGTTCAGGATAAATAGGTCTTTTGGTAGATAAAAGCTTATCCCATCCTTGTTTAACTAATAGATTACCAATTTTGAATCCTTCTTGCTCTAAAAAGTTAAAGTCTACTAACCTCCCATGAACAAATGATTTTGAAGCAAGTAGGGAGTTGATTTGAGTAGAAGACGTGGAAGACTTCCGGCGAAGATTGGCACAATCGTCATCTCTAGCGATGGCCTTCTTCTTGGGAGCCATCAACTTCTTCTAATAGATTAGTAGGTTGAATGGTAGGAAGGATTTGATGGAAGGAATGAAGAGACGATTGAAAGTGAGAGAAGAGAGGAGAAGACGCTCGGTCGGAGAAGAAATTTGAAGGAGACGGCTTGAGCTTTGAAGAGAGATGTGAGGAGAAAAAGCTTATGTAGAGAATAGGATTGATGGTTAACTGGTCAGGTGACTGTTTGGTTGCCTGGTCAGTTAGCTGCCATCAATAAAATCTTTAAATGACCGGTGGTTGGGTGAAATTTAAACAACATGCCTTTTATAAATATGAAAAGACATAAAGCTTTAACAGCAAGCAATTAATTTTGACATGAAATTCATTTGATTGATGTGATTTAAAGATGTCATAACTTTTAGATTTCATATCACTTCATTAAATGATTCATTAATGGTTGGATCAAGCATCCCTAATTCTCTTCTGATTTCATAAAATTTGGTTTCATCAAGTGGCTTAGTAAAAATATTAGCAATTTGTTTTTCAGTATTTAAAAATTCAATAACAACATTTCCATTGTTAACATGATCTCTAATGAAATGATGTCTTATTTCAATATGTTTAGTTCTGGAATGTTGAATAGGATTTTTAGTTAAACTAATTGCACTTGTATTATCACATTTTATAGGAATGGCTTTTTGTTTAATACCATAATCTTCTAGTTGTTGCTTAATCCACAAGATTTGAGCACAGCAACTCCCAGCTGTAACATACTCGGCCTCGGCCGTAGATAGTGCTACCGAAGTTTGCTTTTTGCTAAACCATGAAATTAAGTTAACACCTAGAAACTGACAAGTTCTAGTGGTTGATTTTCTATCTAATTTACATCCAGCAAAGTCTGAGTCAGTGTATCCTATTAAGTCAATGCTAGATTGTTTATCATACCATATACCCAAATTAATTGTTCCATTTAAATATTTAAATATTCTTTTAATGGTAAGCAAGTGTGATTCTTTAGGATTTGCTTGAAATCTAGCACACATGCAAACACTAAATAAAATATCTGGCCTACTAGCAGTTAAATATAATAATGATCCAATCATGCCTCTATATAATTTTAAATCAACAGATTTTTTAGAATTATAAGAGTCAAGTCTACATGATGAGCTCATAGGGGTACCGATACTCTTGATGTCTCCATGCCAAACTTCTTGATCATTTCTTTGGTGTATTTGGATTGGCTTATGAAGATCCCATCTTTGCTTTGTTTAATTTGAAGTCCGAGGAAGTAGGTCAGCTCACCCATCATACTCATCTCGAACTCTCCCTGCATAAGCTTAGCAAAGTCTTTGCACAAAGATTCATTAGTGGCACCAAATATGATATCATCAACATAGATTTGAATAACTAATATATCTTTATTTTGCCTTTTAATAAATAAAGTTGTATCCACAGTTCCTCGAATAAAATTATTACTAATCAAGAATTTGCTTAATCTTTCATACCATGCCCGGGGGGCTTGTTTCAAACCATACAAAGCTTTGTTTAATTTGAAAACATGATTTGGAAACAAATGATTTTCAAATCTGGGTGGTTGTTCCACAAAAACTTGTTCAGCAATATATCCATTCAAGAAAGCGCTTTTAACGTCCATTTGATATAATTTAAATATAATAAGCATAAGCAAGAAGTAATCTAATGGCTTCTAATCTAGCAACAGGGGCATAAGTTTCATCAAAATCAATTCCCTCTTCTTGATTATAACCTTTAGCTACTAATCTTGCCTTATTTCTAATTATATTACCATGTTCATCTAATTTGTTTCTATATACCCATTTAGTTCCAATAATTTGATGATCATGAGGTCTTTCAATAAGAGTCCAAACATTATTTCTTTCAAATTGGTTAAGTTCCTCATGCATGGCATTAATCCAATCAACATCATTTTTAGCATCATCATAACATTTAGGTTCAATTTTAGATACAAATGCTAAATTATTACATACATCTCTAAATGATGATCTAGTTCTCACTCCTTGAGAAGGATCACCAATAATTAGATCTTTAGGGTGACTAAGAACATACCTCCATCCTCTTTCTAATTCATCATTACCTTGTGAGGCTTCAGGTAGGTCAGCGTTCTCTTCTTTATTTACCTCTTGTGTATCGTTCTTGTCCTTTAATGTGATGTCCTTGAATTGATCTTCAATATCATCTGCATCATTTATACCTTTTCCCTTCCTTTATGGAAGATCATTAGATTCATCAAAGATAACATGAATTGATTCTTCAACTACTAAAGTCTTTTTGTTAAATATTCTAAAAGCTCTACTATGTAAAGAATATCCGAGAAAATTTCCTTCATCAGACTTAGCGTCAAATTTATCAAGGTTTGATTTTCCATTATTTAATATAAAATATCGAGATCCAAAAACATGAAAGTAACTTATATTAGGTTTTCTTCCTTTCCAAAGTTCATACGGAGTGTTTTTCAAAACAGGTCTAATTAATGCACGATTTAAAACATAACATGCAGTGTTAATAGCTTCTGCCCAAAAATATTTAGGAAGATTGCTTTCACACAACATGGTACGCACCATTTCTTCTAATGTTCTATTCTTTCTTTCAACTACTCCATTTTGTTGTGGTGTTCTTGGTGCAGAAAAATTATGTTCAATTCCATTTTCATTAAAAATTCTTCAAAAGATTTATTTTCAAATTCTTTTAATGATCACTTCGTATTGATAAAACGGAAGAATTATTTTCATTTGTAATTCTTTTAAATAATTTTTGAAATGCTAAAAATGCTTCATCTTTACTAGCTAGAAATAAAACCCATGTAAAGCGAGAGAAATCATCAATAATAACGAAACCATATCTTTTACCTTCTAGACTAGTGGTTCTTGTAGGACCAAATAAATCCATGTGCAAGAGTTCCAATGGTCTAGTGGTTGAAACAAAATTCTTTGATTTAAAAAAAACTCGGGTTTGTTTTCCAAATTGACAAGCATTGCAAATCTTATCTTTTTCAAAAACAAGTTTTAGCAAACCATGTACTAAATCCTTTTTAATTAATTTAGATAGTAAATCCATGCTTGCATGAGCTAGCCTACGATGCCATAACCAACTATTATCAGTTTTATTGTTAGTAGCAACTAGGCAATCAACATTCTGATCATGCAAATCATTTAAATTAACAATGTATACATTACCAAGCCTTTGACAAACAAATCTCATGTTTTCATTTGCAGGATTTTTAACAATGCATAAAGACGATTCAAATATAATATTAAATCCTTTGTCACATAATTGACTAATACTAAGTAAATTGTGTTTCAGTCCTTTCACAAGCAAAACATTATCAATATAAGCATGAGGTGTGATACCTATTTTTCCAATGCCAATTATTTTTCCTTAGCCATTATCACCGAAAGTAACAACACCTCCATCTTTTGCTTCCAAAGTGATGAATTGTGATTCATCACCGGTCATGTGTCTTGAGCACCCGCTGTCCAAGTACCAATGTCTTCTAATTGCTCGGTTGCAAGTCACACCTGCATACACAATTTCAACTTTTGTTCTTAGGTAGCCAAGCTTTCTTGGGTCCTTTAGGATTAGTTAAAATAGTTCCTTTTGGGATCCATATTTTTTTTTATCTTTTGTGTTTGGCAAATGTAAGCTTTGTGTCCAAATTTTCTGCATTTGAAACATGTTATTTTAGTAGAATCATCAGCATGCACATAAATATTTTTCATAAATTTTTGTTTTTCAAAAGGATTGTATCCAAGTCCAGCTCTATTGTAAACAACTCTTTGACTATTTAAAATCATTTCTAATTTTTTGAGCTTAGTGTAAATCTATCAACAATTGATTTTAATTTATTCACTTCATTTTTTAAATCTTGGTTTTGTTTTGACAATGATTCATTTTCCTTTGAAAACTTTTCTTTTTTAATGGTAAGATTTTTTATTTCATTTTTCAAATCTCTATTCTTTGAACTTAAATTTGTGAAATCATCAATCAGTTCATAAAATGCACCATGCAGCTCATCAAAAGTAAAATCATCTAAAAGATTAGGGCTTACCTCATCATTATCAGCCATGAAGCAAATATTAGCAACTTCAGTTTTCTCTTCATTTTCTGAACTTGTAGCTTCACTGTCGCTCCAAGTGGCCATCATTGCCTTTTTCTTTATTTTTCTAGATGCCTTCTTTAATAGTGGACAATCTGGTCTAATGTGTCCAGGCTTCTTACACTCATAGCATGTTGGAGGTTCACTCTTTTCCTTATCTTTATCATGATCTCCTTTGATAAAATGCTTTCTTTTTCCAAATCTCTTTTTCTTCATGAACTTCTTAAATTTTTTTGAGATAAGTGCCATATCATCATCTTTCTCACTATCACTTGAGGTTTCTTCACTCTCATCTTCTTGAGTTGCACTCTTCAATGCCATGGTCCTTCTCTTCTTTGAATCATCTTCATCAATATGTTGTCATTGCTGAAGTTCGTGAGTCATCAAAGAACCAACCAACTCTTCAAGTGATAAGTTGTTGAGATCTTTTGCTTCTTGTATAGCAGTCACTTTTGCTTCCCATGATCTAGGTAAAGATCTTAAAATTTTTCTAACTAGATCACTGTTAACATAAGATTTTCCCAAACTTTTCAAACCATTAATGATATCAGTAAATCTAGTAAATATATCAGTGATTTTTTAACAGGGTCCATCTTAAATAATTCATACTTATGAACAATCATATTTATTTTGGATTACTTGACTTGATTTGTACCCTCATGGGTGACTTCAAGTCTATCCCATATTTCCTTAGCAGACATACATGTAGATATGCGATTAAACTCATTTGCATCAAGCGAGCAATAAAGAACATTCATAGACTTAGCATTTAATTGAGCTAATTTCTTATCTTGCTCATCCCATTCAGATTCAGGTTTAGCAATACTGACATTTTCAATCATAATAGTGGGTGTGTGAGGTCCATTAATTATGATTCCCCATAAATCATAATCTAGTGATTGAATGAAGATTTTCATTCGTGCTTTCCAATATGTGTAGTTTGTTCCATTGAACAAAGGTGGTCTATTAGTTGATTGTCCCTTAATCAATATGGAACTCATTGGGATTACTATTAATCTTTGGCTCCAAGCTAATCAAAGCTATAGAAATCAAGAGCACACTGCTCTGATACCACTTGTTGCCCAGATGTAGTAACCCAAGAGGGGGGTGAATTGGGTTATTTAAAAAAATTTAATAGCTATGCAGATAAATGTGCTTTCAACCCTAATTTTGATTTACAGCGGTAAAGTGGAGTGCACAGAATAATATCAACACAAGAACAAGCAATCACAAACACAGAAATTTATAGTGGTTCGGTGCCAAACTCAGCACCTACATATACTCCCCAAAACCTTTGGGTATTCCACTAATCATATCACAACGATTACAACCTCTAGCCGAACCAGGCTAGCCCTCTTGTTTATAAGGCACAAGGCAGCCAAAATCCCTAGCCAAACCTAGGCTAGTCCTCTTGTTTCACGGCACAAGGAAGCCAAGAACCCCTAGCCAAACCTAGGCTAGTCCTCTTGTTTCACGGCACAAGGAAGCCAAGAAACCAGGTTCACTAACCCTTTTACAAGATAATCAAAGTATGTAAAGAAGAAGCTCCTACAAAGAGCAAATATTCAGAATATACTTTACAACTTTTTGAAGCAATAAACTCAGCAATAAATGAACTCGGTTGAAGCAGCTGAAGTCTTGAATGCTTGAAAAGCTTCAATGATTCGGACGACCTTTCGGAGCAAGGAATGAGCTTGAATGCACAGCAACCACTCAACAAATATTTAATGAAGGCTCTTTACTTGGATTTTTCTCTCTTAGAAATTTCTTTTCAAAAATTATCGTCCTGGTGTGCTTCTAATACCAGCTATTTATAATCATCTAACAAGAAAATATCCGTTAGATACAAAAGAAATAAATAAAAATAATAACGGGAAGAAAATATAATCGTTAAACATGTTTCCCTTAAGCATTAAATGCAAATCTCCATTTGAGGAAGGATGAGCACGGTAAACATTCAAAAATTAAAAGTTAACAATAGCTTGAAATAGCAATAGAGAGAGAAAAGAGAGAGAGAAAGAGCTTTAGGCGGCTGTGGTCTTGAAGAAAGAAGCTCCAGGTAGCTGAGAAATGAATGTCATCGTCCAAGAGTAAAGTAATAACCCCTAGCTAGCTAATCAGGTAGCTAACCAGAGACAACACAGCAAAAGAACAGCATGTTAGTTAGCTCGACAGCTAACTCGCCAGCTAACTCCAATACAAATTCAAACGGCAGCAGGATAGCTAGTTAGCTGAATAGCTAACTAAAGAGTGGTCAGTTAGCTCATGAGCTAACTAGAAGCAAAAACACTCAGCCATCCGTCCAGCTTAGTTAGCTCTCCAGCTAACTGAGCAAAAAGGCAACCAGGCAACTGAATAAAGTAGCTAACTCTCCAGCTAACTAGCCAACCGGCAGCTAGCTCTCCAATTAACTAAAATTTAAATTCATTCAGCTGCAACGTTCTCTGTGAAAAGTAGTTAACTAACCAGTTAGCTCCAGGATGAAACAGTTAGCTAAGCAGTTAACTAAAAGAAACATCAGCTAGCTAGAAGGAGTTACAGTTAACTAACAAGACATCTAGCCAGCTAGCTAGAATTGAAGGGTGTTCGGCCGAACCACTGTAACAGAATTTTTAGTTAGCTAAAATGAATTCCAGCTAGCTAACCAGCTAGCTCACCAGTTAACTATAATAAAGGAACGTTCGGCCAGGCACCTGAGATAAGTTCCTTAGTTAGCTGAAAAAGCTTCAGCTAGCTAACAAACTAACTCACCAGTTAGCTAAAAATAAAGTGATGTTCGGCCAGGCAACTGTGATAGGAAATTTAGTTAGCTGAAAGGGCTCCAGCTAGCTAACTAACTAACTCATCAGTTAGCTGAAATAAAGTGACGTTCGGCCAGCTTACTGAGACAAGTTCCTTAGTTAGCTGAAAAAGCTTCAGCTAGCTAACAAGCTAGCTAAATTTTAAGACGGTTCGCCCATGCACTGTGAGACATTCCCAGCTAGCTGAAAGGCATGCCAGTTAGCTAAATAAACTAACAAGCTAGCTAGCCAGTTAACTCCAAGGCTAATAATCATGTTCAAAGCAAATTTAAATAAAGTACTTTCTTACCAGTCGATTTTGCATGAAGATACTTACTTGCAAGGCGACCGAATTTTCCTGTATCAATCTTAGAATTGCTTAATTTATTTTGTAATCATCAAAATCAATCTGGGGTCAACACCAAGAGAGATCTTTTGGAGAATAAGAACTTTTTTTTAAAAAAAAATTAATAAAAGAGTTACCACAAATTATAGTATCAAAGGATGTAAATCAAGCTTCGCTAATGGAAGATCTTGCCATAATCAAAACAATATTTCTCAGAATCAACATGAGATACAAGTGAGTTTATCCCTGACAACGTCTTTAGAGTATCTCTTGATCCTTCATTCCAGTTTGCATCTTATAGCAACATTTTTCTTAAGATTATGCACCTTAGGCCCCTTTACACACACACACACACATGGTCTAAAGCCCTCTGCTGATTGGATTCAAAACCAAATTATTATATATCTAAATCTCTCTTCCCTTTAAAGCTAATCATAATAGGGGTCTGAACTATAGCTAAGATGATCCAAAATTTAATCAATGTTATTTCATGTCAGTGCCTGTAAAAAAACATAGACCGCAAACTTGATGTCAATGGCTGGTTTGCCTATATTGGTAACACTTGCCCTACAATGGAAAATTTTCACTTGTGTAGGAATTCAATTCTATAGTTAATTCAAAGGAATGTTGTAGAAAGTGTCATGGAATAACTTTTCCACAATACAATAGATATTGAAGGGGAACTAAGCAACTATGGGTAAGAAAATATGTTCAGAGGAGACATTTTGCTGGTTGAGGACTAACCATAACGCATCACACCATGGAAAACATATTTTATTTTATCTTGTAACTGTGATGCTTCAACATTCACACCGCTTGGATGATTTAACCCCAAAACAATGCAGTACAAGGCAAAGCTAGAATAGCTTTTTCTTTCTGCGTCTTAGTATAAAACATGAGGTTCACGCTTAAGAAATTAGTAGAGATGTTGTATTTGATGAAGGAAATGCATGAGATTGGACTACAAATGCTACAACTAAGCCACTGAAAATACAAATGAAGGATGTGATCAATGTCCCTAATATCAGTGAAAATCGAATCTTAGAGAGAGAAGTTGAGTCTGAATCAAATGACAATGGTGTGCAAACAAGTAGCAGTGAAATGCAAAGTGAATCTTCATCCAAAAAATTAGAAGCTTGGAAGATATCTATGCAAGCTGTCAATTGGTATGCTTTATAGCTGGACCAATGAATTATGAGGAAGCCTCTAAGCAAGAAGTTTGGAAGAAAACAATGATGAAAGAAAATAGAAATGATTGGAAAAAATCAAACATGGGAGCTGGTTAGTCTGCTAGCTAGGAAGAAAGAAATTGGGTTGAAATGGGTGTTCAAAACTAAATACAATGCAGATGGTACATTGCAAAAATACAAGGAAAGATTAGTTGTTAAAGGATATGCTCAAATACCAGGAGTGGATTTCTTTGAAACCTTCTCACCCGTTGCAAGATTAGAAACCATAGCAACTATTCTTGCAGTTGCAGCACAAAATCAGTGGGAAGTTTTTACCTAGATGTTAAGTTAGCATTCTTAAATGGGAAATTGGAAGAAGAGGTTTATGTGGAGCAGCCGAAAGGGTTTGAGATTTGTGGTCAGAAGCAGAAAGTTTATAAATTAAAGAAGGCTTTATACGGCTTGAAACAGGCTCCAAGAGCTTGGTATAGTAGAATCAATATGTATCTATTGGAAAGAAATTTTAAAGGCAGCAAGAGTGAACCTACACTCTATAAAAAATCTCAAGGCAAGGATGAGATTATTATTGTTTCTATTTATGTGGATGATTTAATCTTCACTGGGAATTCAGATTCCTTAATGAAGATATTTAAGTAAGAAATGATGTCCGAGTTTTACATGACAGACTTGGGGAGTATGAGGTATTTTCTTGGAATGGAGGTAATAATGCAAACTCCATCTAGAATCTTTCTATCTCAATAGAATATGCAAATGATCTGCTAAAAAAATTTTAGATGCAAAAGTGTAATCCTGCAATGACTCCTATGAATGTTGATGACAAATTACTAAAGGATGACGAATCTGGGAAAGCGGATGAAAAGAATTTTAGAAGCTTAATTGGAGGTTTGATTTATCTTACTCATACAAGGCCAGATATTATGTTTGCTGTGAACTATATTTCAAGATTTATGCATAATCCAACCAATCACCATTTGGAGCAGCTAAATGAATCCTGAAATATGTTGCTGGAACAAAAGATTTGGGGATTATGTACACTAAAGTGGATGATTTCAGATTGATTGGGTTTTGTGACAGCAGCTGGGCAAATTATACTGAAGATCAGAAGAGTACAATAGGACATTGCATGTCTCTTGGCTCAGGAATGATTTCATGGACTTCAAAAAAGCAAGCAACCACTGCTCTGTCTAGCACGAAAGCTGAATACATTGCTTCAATAGCGGTTGCGTATCAATGTATTTGGATGAGGAGAATTTTAGAAGATCTAGGAGAGAAACAAAAAGAAGCTACAATACTATTTTGTGATAACAACTCAGCTATAGCATTAGCCTATAATCCCGTGTTTCATGGGCGTACAAAGCATATAGAAATTAAATATCATTTCATTCGGGAGCAGGTTGAAAAGGAAGAAATCAATTTGGAGTTTTGTAAAACTGATGAACATGTTGCTGACTTTCTTACTAAAGCTCTCTCAGAAAACAAGTTCAAAAGGCTAAGAAGCAAGTTGGGTTTATGGAGTTTGAATCAAGGGAGGATGTTAGAAGTGTGATTCAAATGTAAATCATGTTACTGTGTTCAGTTACTATGTTCATGTTATAAGTGTGTTTGTGTTCAATTACTCAGTAGCATCGTGGGTGATGTAGTTTTATGAAGTGAAGTGTTATGTTTTGCATGTAATGGGTGTGTAGTAAATGAAGTATTGTAGAACCTTTGAATTTCCCTATTGAAACTCTCTTGTGCCATATTTCTTCCTCTATTTTCTAGCACAGTATCAGAACAACTGATACGGTCTTTTCAAGTCCACTTTGTCCATGTTTTCTATTTAAGAGTGCATCCTTCTTTGTGTAGATCCTTCATCAGGCACACAAAAAGGGGGACAGAGAAAGGCAAGAAGCAAGCACGCACATGTGAGAGTTAGAGTGAGAGTGAGAGAGAGAGAGAGAGAGGATTTTCATCAAGAATGGATAAATCAACTCAAATATGTGAAATAGTATGGCCATGTGCAACCAATACTACAGGAGGCCAAGATAAGAAGCAGGCTGAGACCACTGAGCCTTTGACAAAGTATTTGATCTTTGATTGCAACAGATCCATAAAAGAAATTCACAATAATGGCCCTAGATATGGGCATAGCAGTTCTATAATGTCCTTGTACCACGGTACTACACAGAATTATTTTTGGCCTCGCTAAGGAGTTTGTTCTCGCCCCCAAAGAAATTTTTGAAAATGTATGCATCAGGCTTCTAAGTCAAACCCAAAGAGAGTACTCTAAATGAGTGAATGCTAATGACAATAAATATTTGAAATAGAGACTACCACTACACTGATTTTTCCCTACTAGCATCAATGGTTGTAAAGAGCACTGAGTTTCTGGTATCAGCATTAATTGTACAGATTTCAACTAAGGAACTTCAATGCCAGAAAAGGATTCATGTTTTCAGCAAATACTTCTTCATTATTTAAGATCGAGAACAATAAACTAGAAAGCAATTTTTTGTGTTAAATGATGGATAGAAATGCTTAGATGCTTGCTGTGACAACTTCCACAGGAAGCTTCTGCTTCCTGCACAATTTCCCTGTGCAGCTCAAATTAGGTACTTTATTGCTTTTTGCTTTCACTTGCAAACTTCGGAATGTTGTATGCCAACACGTTTCTTCTCTACTAACATCATCATCTTTGGAAAAAAACCACCCTTCTTGCATCTCCTCAGTGCCTTCCAGAGCAAATAACCGGTTCTTCAACTCTATAGATACATCAACATCATCTGGCATCCCCAACTCCAAAAGTCTACCATGATCCTCCTCTTTGAGACAACCATCTGGAATTTTAAAAAAATTAATAACCAAAGAAAGGAAAAGGAAAAAGAAATGATAGCAATCCTACCGAGAAAATATTTACTGTACTTACACAAACAAGAAAAGAAGAATACCAGATAAAAAGAGAAAAAATCTATATGAATAATATAACTGATGTTTCAAATTCAAATAGAAACAGGATTTGCAGATTTATGTTAATGATAATCATAATCCACAAGTCATATCTAGGTTGCTAAATCTACTGCAAGAGTTAACAGAAAGATGCATTAAGTGCATGAAGTGAGATATACAATGTCATTCATGTAAGCGTTCCAGAAATAGGTTTATTTTATTTTATTTTTTCTTTTGCATTCGTGCCAAAATACAGTAGATAATCATATGTAGGAAACAGAAATACTTGCACCATGAACGGTCTAACTAAATTAAGTAAAAACAACCCCCCCCCCCAAACGAATACTGTAATTAAGGAAAAACTAGGTACATCTAAGGACAAATTAGAGACATAACTATAAATAAAGAAAAAAAATTAATAATGAGATGCATGTTTCATCATGTGCATTAAAGTAGTTGATGCAATCCTGTGGAAAAAATAAAATTTTTTCATGTTTGCATACTACAAGTAGAACAAAATGAACAAATGTCCAGACTCAAACATTAAGTTGCTGAATGCACATGTTAACTATTTTTAGAAAATATTTATTAAACAATTAAGAATACATGTTTATATATTCCCTGATAAAAATATTAGTCCAATTGTCTAAACTTAAAGAATTAAAAATATTCCCAAAGCATGTCAAGGATTCAAGGATTCCATACTTTCTTTCTGACTAGTTTTAATAACAGGTGATGCTCTGAAAAGCTTTGCAGTGGCCCAGAAGATAAATTTTTCAATCCTTTCAATAGTCCATCCCCAAGACCACCATCTGGACCAAGGATCCCAAACCGATGCAGCAGAGATTCAGTGTAATTCATTCCACCACCAAGTCGTACTCCAACAATCTTAGCAGATACATTCAAGCTATGAGATTCCATATCTTGCACATCAAAAGGCATCACATGCACTGTGCTTATGTCAAGAAATGGAACTGGCTTCATCTAATGTTTGCTTCCATTATCAATCCAAAAAACATGTCTCATTTGGAGATAGCAATTGCCAGCCAACAGAAAGCCATGTTCATTAGGCACTGCTATGCCATTTTCATAAGCTGAAACTCTAACCCCATCTAAACAATTGAGAGAGACAGCCTCCCATTGTACTTTGGTCGACACTGCAAAAGCACCACCAAGAGCACAGTGGGAAACTCTTAGGAACAAATTTTGCCCACCAAACTGAACTATATTGGGATTGTTTCCAACTCAGATTATTTTGAGAAGAGAAATCAAAGTAGAAGAAGGGTTTTCTCTCGAGAATAAAATTGATCTATTACGTTTCATTAAGCGCATCACCATATAAATATTGTTTCTTGTTTCTATAGATAAGCATAATCCCCTTATGATCTTATCCATCTAAGGCTATCCTACCAAATCATAAAAAGATAGGCCCATTATTTAAAAAACTAACTCAGACTAAATAAAATAAAATAAAATACTAACTAACTAACAACCATTATCTTTTAACACTCCCCTTTAATGGTTGTTCTTGGATACCCATGAGATCTATAAAGTGAATGAATTTCTCCTTGGGTAGTGCCTTGGTGAAGATGTCTACAATTTGGTCTTCAGTCTTCATATATTTGACTTCAATTTCTTTTTCTTCTACCACATCTCTAATGAAATGGTACTTAATTTTGATATGCTTGGTGCGGCTGTGATATAGGATTCTTTGTCATAGAAATAGTAGATTTGTTGTTACATAGCAAGTAGTAGTTTCTTCTTGCTTTTCACCCATATCTTCAAGTATCCTTCTCAACCAAATTATTTGTTGTGCTGCCAAAGTTGTTGAAATATATTCAGCTTCAGAAGAAGATAATGCCATTGTATCTTGCTTCTTGGATGCCCAAGATATGATACCTGATCCATAAAATAATGCATATCCTGATGTGCTTTTCATGTCATCAATACTTCCATCCTAATCACTATCACAAAACCCAAATAACTTCACAGTATCATCCTTGTTTCTGTCATATATGATCCCATAATCTTCAGTACATTTGATGTATCTCAAGACTCTTTTTGCTTGTCCAAAGTAATATTACTTGGCTTTTGCATAAATTTGGAAAGTAAACTTGATGCAAACATAATATCTGATCTTGTAATTGTTAGATATAATAAACTTCCAATAATGCTTCTGTATAATTGTGCATTGGCTTCACTACTTTCATCTTCTTTCATCAACTTATCATTTACCACAAAAGGTGTTTTCACACTATTGCAATTTTTCATGTTAAATTTCTTGAGAATGCCTTCTACATACTTCTTTTGACTGATAAATATACCATCTTTTCTTTGACTTACTTCAATTCTCAAAAAATAATGAAGCAAACCATATCATTCATTTCATATCTTCTCATCATATCATTTTTGAATGTTAAGATCATATTCTCATTATTACTAGTAATAATTAAATCATCAACATAAAAAGAGACAATGAGAATATTGTTACCTTGCTTCTTCACATAAAGTGTTGGTTCACTTGGACTTTTTAGAAAACCTTTTTCATTGAAGTAGGTGTCAATTTGAGAGTACCTTGCTCTGGGTACTTGCTTCAGCCCATATAATGCTTTCTTCAATATGTATACCTTATTTTCTTGACCTTTGATGATAAAGCCTTGAGGTTGTTCAACATAAATTTCTTCTTCTAATACTCCATTCAAGAATGCAGACTTTACATCTAGTTGATGTAGTTTCCAACTTTTATGAGCTGCTATAGAAATAAGAGTTCTAATTGAATCATGTCTAGCAACAGGTGCAAAAGTTTCTTGATAATCAATACCAGGTAATTAAGAGTATCCCTTTACTACTAATCTTGCTTTGTGTCTTTGAATAGTACCATCTGGATTGTGTTTTGTTTTGTATATCCACTTCAAGCCAATGACTTCTTTATCACTTGGTTTCTTCACTAATTCCCAAGTTTTATTCTTCTCAATCATATTGATTTCTTCCTGCATTGCCTTGTTCCACACTTCTTCATGCATAGAATTTTCATAAGTTTTAGGCTCAATCATGCAGAAATTACAAGAAGCATAAATGTAACTTAACCTTCTCATTTTTATAGGAGTATAACTTGACGATGGACTTGAACTTGAAGTAGTTTGTGGTGAACCTTCAACCTTATTTTTTTCATTTTGAGCATCATGAATTTTTTCATCAAGAGAAATAATATTTTCTTCAACTTTCTTTTGCTTCCAATCCGAAGCAACTTTTTCATTGAAAATAACATCTCTTCTTATGATCACTTGATTTTGCTTCAAGCTGAAAAGTCTGTAAACTTTTGATTTAGAACTGTATCCAAAAAAGATACATTTTTCACTTATTTCATCAAGTTTATGTCTCCTTTCCTTTGGAATATATGCATAACACACACATCCAAAGATTTTGAAATGCTTCACTAAGGCTTCCTACCATACCAGGCTTCAAATGGTGTCATATTTTGAAGAGCTTTTGTTGGACATCTATTCATCAGATAAACTGCTGTATTTACTACTTCTGCCTAATAAGAATTTGGAAGGCCTTTGTCTTTGAGCATAGATCTAGACATCTCAACAATTGTACAATTCTTTCTTTCTGCAACACCATTTTTCTCTGGTGCATAGCCAACAGTCAATTGTCTTTGTATACCATCATCTTCACAAAATTTTTTAAATTCATTTGAATTGTATTCACCACCTCTATCACTTCTCAGCACCTTGATATAATGCCCACTTTGTCTTTCCACATGATTTTTAAACTTCTTAAAGATAAGAAATGCCTCTGATTTATGTCTCATAAAATATACCCATATCATCCTTGAATAGTCATCAATAAAAATAATGAAGTAGATGTTACCTGCATGAGAAGGAATTTTTATAGGCCCACATATGTCAGTATGAATAAGCTCCAATGGTGCTTTGGCTCTCCATACATGCTCTTTTGGAAATGCTTCTCTATGTTGTTTTCCAAGTGCACATCATTCACAAGGTACTTCCTTGTCATGTATTGCTGGTAGACCATACACTATATTCTTTTGATATAAACTTCTCAAACTTTAAAAATTCAAGATCTTAAACCTTTTGTGTCATAACCATGACTCATCATTTACCTCCATCTTCCATGCAGCATCCTTTGCATAGTGCAAAATAAGAGGAAAACTTCTATTTTTCTCCAAGTGCACATCCTTCACAAGGTACTTCCTTGTCATGTATTGCTGGTAGACCATACACTATATTCTTTTGATATAAACTTCTCAAACTTTAAAAATTCAAGTGCCCAAACCTTTTGTGCCATAACCATGACTCATCATTTACCTTCATCTTCCATGCAGCATCCTTTGCATAGTGCAAAATAAGAGGAAAACTTTTATTTTTCTCCATCTTGATTTTTGCTATAAGTTGCTTTTTCATCCCTCTGTCATATAACTTGCAAACATTATCTTCAAAGTGAACCATATGCCCATGCTCAATCAGCTGTCCAACACTCAAGAGATTTTGCTTCAAATCAGGAACAAGTAAAACATCATGAATGAATTTTCTTCCTTTCTTGGTATTGATTTCAATTGTGCCTTTGCCTATTGCTTGGACTAGAACACCATTTCTCATCTTCACTTGTGAAATTGAAGAACTGTCAATGTTTACAAAAATACACTTGTCTCCTGTCATGTGATTGCTGCAACCACTATCAAGATACCATATATTATTACTTTGCTCTTCTGCAGTTTGACATGCATATAGTGTGCTTTACTGACTTTCATTTTCTTTTGAGAAGTGTGCTAGTTCACTTACTTTGTATTTGCAATCTTTTTGAACATGTCCAAACTTTTTGCAATTATAACATTGGGGTTTGCCCCTAAACCAGCAATCTTTTTTAGCATGAGAAGACCTTTTACATATGTTGCACCTTTATTGAGTGCTCTCATCATATTGCCTTTTTGAAAAATTATTTCTTTATATTTCTCTACATCTTCCTTTCATATTTCTTCCTCTTCCTCTACTCTGGTTTTCATCTCTGAATGACTCTCTTTTGACTGGAGCATGACTCGATGATTCTTTTTGAGAATTTTTATCAACCACTTTGAGTTTAGATTGAAAGGCACTTTCAATTGTTGATTCTTTATGCCTAAACAATCTTTGCTCATGAGCTTCAAGAGATCCCATTAATTCATGAACACTTAATTCAGAAAGATCTTTAGATTCTTCAACAATTGCAACTATTGTATCAAATTTTGGAGATAAACTAGCCAAGATTTTCTCACATATTCTTTGCTCGGTGATGGTTTCACCATAGATCTTCATTTGATTAATAGTCTTCATAATTTTGGAGAAGTAATCCTTTAATTTTTTATTTTCTTGCATTCTCAAATTATCTATTCTCTTCTTAGAGTTTGAAGTTTGATAGCTCTTACCTTTATGTTGCCTTGAAATTCCTCCTGCAAGATATCCCATGCCTCCTTTGATTTAGTGGCTCTAATAATTCTGAGAAAAATTTTCTCAGATACAGCTTGTTGGATAAAGAACAGGGCTTTGGCATCCTTCTTTTTGTAGTCCTTCAGTTGCTCCTTCTGATTATTTGTTAGATTAACTGGGTCTTCACACCCGTTCTCAACTAGATCCCATACGTTTTGTAAAATAAAAAGGGTCTTCATCTTGATGCTCCAATAATCATAATTTTCTTCATCAAAAATAGGGATAGAAGGTTGGTGGATATTCATACCAATATTACTTGGGGTTGCCATTAATTTTTTTTGTAGCAATTTTTTCTTCACTGCTTCTTTGTTGATCACCTCATGAAATAGGCAAGATGGGCTTTCCTTTTCTACCTAACGTTGCTTGTTCCTTGGAAACCTGACTTTGTGGATAATGACCAGCGCATCAGCCCCGTGAGCAAAAACACATGCAATAGGCTCCAAAAGAAAATTTCTGGAACCAAGAAGTCAACAACCTGGGCGGGTCAAGAACTCCTTTCACCCCTTTTTTTTTATTGCTTTGAGGAGGTTCAGATCTTTAGAGGTGGTGTATGGATCCTTGAGATGGTGGAATCAATGAAGAAGGTCGCGAGGCTTGATGGAGGTTTGAATTTGGAGGAGTGGAACCTGCTTTCCGTAGGCTAAAGAACATGATCGGGACTTTACCACTTTAGATGGCTTCTGGCACGTAACCGATATATATATATATATATATATATATATATATATATTACTTTGGAAAGAGGAAATTGCAGGATGAAAGAACCTGATGGAAGAACTCATTGGCTACGCGTGGAAGGGAAGGACCGCTGGCGTTGGTCTTCTCGTCCTCCTCGCCGTCACCAAACTTTCTTCTCACGACCGATCGTTCCTCCTTGAACTTCAAACTAGGCTCTGATACAAATTTTTGTTGGGATTGTTTCCAACTCAGATTATTTTGAGAAGAGAAATCAAAGTAGAAGAAGGGTTTTCTCTCGAGAATAAAATTGATCTATTACGTTTCATTAAGCACATCACCATATAAATATTGTTTCTTATTTTTATGGATAAGCATAATCCTCTTATGATCTTATCCATCTAAGGCTATCCTACCAAATCATAAAAAGACAGGCCCATTATTTAAAAAAACTAACTCAAACTAAATAAAATAAAATAAAATATTAACTAACTAACAACTATTATCTTTTAACAAACTAGAGGCACACCTTGAATATCCATAGACGTAGATTCCATATGATCTCTACGTTATTAGCAGGCTTGGTAAATACTTGAATTGAGTTACACTGTTATTTTAGTTGTCATTAAGTTGGTAGCGGTTCCATCTTGGGGACCATACATTTAAATTAATTAGCATCCTAATTTTTGTAATGCTAGAGATAGTTTTCGAGTTTATTCTTGAATGATGCTAGCACAATTCAGAGTGAATATATGGATGGAAGATTCTTTCTCACCCATTCATCTAATAATAGAACTCTAAATATTTTTGACTGAATACATATATCATGCACACAATACTAAATGTGAAAGTATTATAATTGTGCACCATGCATCATCCTTATCCACTTTAAATCACTAATAATTTATGTGAATTGAAGTGATAAAATTACTGCATTTGATTACAGTAAAATGATTATATGTAACAGCAATTCCAAATCACTCCACTCTATAATCATGATTCAGTGTAGCAACCTTAAACTGTTTATTCACAAGAATGAGGATTTAAGATCTCATCCTCAAGCTACTAAGTTAAGATTTTGTGACCAACATATCCCCCATTAATTGAAGAAAAAAAAAAGATGTCTAGCAAACTAAAGTATCCATATTATTTTAATATTATACATATTTTGATGTAATTTTGATATGACGTGGTCTTGGATTACTATGGTGCACGTTGAGTAGCATATCAAATTTTGATAGTCCATGACAATAATAATAAGAATTAAACACTCAATCATGAAAATACTAACAAATCTTGTTCTTGAAAGTAAGAGTAACAAGGAATTGCTTCAACCATTTCAATTGAGTGAGAGAGTTGAGACTGAATTCGAACCAATTTTGATAGGTGAAAGCAATGATTCTCAATTATGAAGGAGTATTCATTCCAAAACTCCTAGAAATTATTTTCAAATTGAAAATGAGGCTTATACAGTTACTTCCCAAGATGATCAGTTTGGGATCCTTGGTCCAGATAGTGGTCCTGGGGACAGACTATTGAAAGGACTGAAAAATTTATCTTCTGGGCCACTGGCAAAGCTTTTCAGAGCATCACCTATTATTAAAGCTGGTCAGAAAGAAAGTATGGAATCCTTGAATCCTTGACATGCTCCTGGGAATATTTTTAATTCTTTAAGTTTAGACAATTGGACTAATATTTTTATCAGGGAATATATAAACATGTATTCTTAAATTGTTTAATAAATATTTTCTAAAAATAGTTAACATGTGCATTCAGCAACTTAATGTTTGAGTCTGGACATTTGTTCATTTTGTTCTACTTGTAGTATGCAAACATGAAAAAATCTTATTTTTTCCACAGGATTGCATCAACTGCTTTAATGCACATGATGAAACATGCGTCTCATTATTCAATTTTTTTTTCTTTATTTATAGTTATGTCTCTAATTTGTCCTTAGATATACCTAGTTTTTCCTTCATTACAGTATTCCTTTGGTTGGGGGGGGGGGAGATGGGGGATGTTTTTACTTAATTTAGTTCGACCGTTCATGGTGCAAGTTTTTCTGTTTCCTACATATGATTATCTACTATATTTTGGCACGAATGCAAAAGAAAAAATAAAATAAAATGAACCTATTTCTGGAATGCTTACATGGATGACATTGTATATCTCACTTCATGCACTTAATGCATCTTTCTGTTAACTCTTGCAGTAGATTTAGCAACCTACATATGACTTGTCGATTATGATTATCATTAACATAAATCTGCAAATCCTGTTTCTATTTGAATTTGAAACATTAGTTATATTATTCATATAGATTTTTTCTCTTTTTATCTGGTATTCTTCTTTTCTTGTTTGTGTAAGTACAGTAAATATTTTCTCGGTAGGATTGCTATCATTTCTTTTTCCTTTTCCTTTCTTCAAATATTAATTTTTTTAAAATTCAAGATGGTTGTCTCAAAGAGGAGGATCATGGTAGACTTTTGGAGTTGGGGATGCCAGATGATGTTGATGTATCTATAGAGTTGAAGAACTTGTTATTTGCTCTGGAAGGCACTGAGGAGATGCAAGAAGGGTGGTTTTTTTCCAATGATGATGACGTTAGTAGAGAAGAAACGTGTTGGCATACAACATTCTGAAGTTTGCAAGTGAAAGCAAAAAGCAATAAAGTACCTAATTTGAGCTGCACAGGGAAATTGTGCAGGAAGCAGAAGCTTCCTGTGGAAGTTGTCACAGTAAGCATCTAAGCGTTTCTATCCATCATTTAACACAAAAAATTGCTTTATAGTTTATTGTTCTCGATCTTAAATAATGAAGAAGTATTTGCTGAAAACATGAATCATTTTCTGGCTTTGAAGTTCCTTAGTTGAAATCTGTACAATTAATGCTGATACCAGAAACTCAGTGCTCTTTACAACCATTGGTGCTAGTAGGGAAAAAATCAGTGTAGTGGTAGTCTCTATTTCAAATATTTAGTGTCATTAGCGTTCACTCATGTAGAGTACTCTCTTTGGGTTTGACTTAGAACCCTGATGCATACATTTTAAAAAATTTCTTTGGGGCGAGAACAAACTCCTTAGCGAGGCCAAAAATAATTCTGTGGAGTACCATGGTACAAGGACATTATAGAATTGCTATGCCCATATCTAGGGCCATTATTATGAATTTCTTTTATGGATCTGTTGCAATCAAAGATCAAATACTTTGTCAAAGGCTCAGTGGTCTCAGCCAGCTTCTTATCTTGGCCTCCTGTAGTATTGGTTGCACATGGCCATACTATTTCTCATATTTGACTTGATTTATCCATTCTTGGTGAAAATCCTCTCTCTCTCTCTCACTCTCACTCTCACTCTCACATGTGCACGCTTGCTTCTTGCCTTTCTCTGTCCCCCTTTTTGTGTGCCTGATGAAGGATCTACACAAAGAAGGATGCACTCTTAAATAGAAAACAGGGACAAAGTGGACTTGAAAAGACCGTATCAGTTGTTCTAATACTGTTCTAGAAAATAGAGGAAGAAAAATGGCACAGGAGAGTTTCAGTTAGGAAATTCAAAGGTTCTACAATACTTCATTTACTACACACCCATTACATGCAAAACATAACACTTCACTTCAAAAAACTACATCACACACGATGCTACTGAGTAACTGAACACAAACACACTTATAACATGAACACAATAACTGAACACAGTAACATGATTTACATTTGAATCACACTTCTAACATCCTCCCTTGATTCAAACTCCATAAACCCAACATGCTTCTTAGCCTTTTGAACTTGTTTTCTGAGAGAGCTTTAGTAAGAATGTCAGCAACCTGTTCATCAGTTTTACAAAACTCCAAATTGATTTCTTCCTTTTTAACCTGCTCCCGAATGAAATGATATTTAATTTCTATATGCTTTGTAGGCCCATGAAACACGGGATTATAGGCTAATGCTATAGCTGAGTTGTTATCACAAAATAGTATTGTAGCTTCTTTCTGTTTCTCTCCCAAATCTTCTAAAATTCTCCTCATCCAAATACATTGATACACAGCCGCTATTGAAGCAATGGATTCAGCTTTCATGCTAGACAGAGCAGTGGTTGCTTGCTTTTTGAAGTCATGAAAACATTCCTGAGCCAAGAGACATGCAATGTCCTATTGTACTCTTCCGATCTTCAGTATAATTTGCCCAGCTACTATCACAAAACCCAATCAATCTGAAATCATCCACTTTAGTGTACATAATCCCCAAATCTTTTGTTCCAGCAACATATTTTAGGATTCGTTTAGCTGCTCCGAAATGGCGATTGATTGGATTATGCATAAATCTTGAAATATAGTTCACAACATACATAATATCGGCCTTGTATGAGTAAGATAAATCAAACCTCCAATTAAGCTTCTAAAATTCTTTTCATTCACTTTTCCAGATCCATCATCCTTTAGTAATTTGTCATCAAAATTCTTAGGAGTCATTGCAGGATTACACTTTTGCATCTAAAATTTTTTAGCAGATCATTTGCATATTCTGTTGAGATAGAAAGATTCTAGATGGAGTTTGCATTATTAGCTCCATTCCAAGAAAATACCTCATACTCCCCAAGTCTGTCATGTCAAACTCGGACATCATTTCTTGCATAAATATCTTCATTAAGAAATCTGAATTCCCAGTGAAGATTAATCATCCACATAAATACAAACAATAATAATCTCATCCTTGTCTTGAGATTTTTTATAGAGTGTAGGTTCATTCTTGCTGCCTTTAAAATTTCTTTCCAATAGATACATATTGATTCTACTATACCAAGCTCTTGGAGCCTGTTTCAAGCCGTATAAAGCCTTCTTTATTTATAAACTTTCTCCTTCTTACCAAAATCTCAAACCCTTTCGGTTGCTCCACATAAACCTCTTCTTCCAATTTTCCATTTAAGAATGCTGACTTAACATCTAGGTAAAAAACTTCCCACTAATTTTGTGCTGCAACTAGAAGAATAGTTCCTATGGTTTCTAATCTTGCAACGGGTGAGAAGGTTTCAAAGAAATCCACTCTGGGTATTTGAGCATATCCTTTAACAACTAATTTTGCCTTGTATTTTTGCAATGTACCATCTGCATTGTATTTAGTTTTGAACACCCATTTCAACCCAATTTTTATGGGGAGAAATAAACTCCGAGGCACATATTTAATAATTTGATAACAATTTTCAATGCGGAACTTTAAAGATTACATATTAATCTATCTAACATGCATCAAGATCATATCTTTTCCTTATATATAGGATCGTTTGATTTAAAATATGCATATAAATAAAAACATCAAGATCATATCTTGATCTTCAAGATGAGAAGTCATACTACTTATCTTGAAGCCTGCCTTAAGATCTAGGGATCAAATCACTTACCATAGGAATAGTAGATGAATCCTTATTGCTCTGCAGCCGTTCAATCATTCGGCCTCTAGTATCATCCACGCAAAGCCTCGAATGATCGGATTCCCTGGAGTGCTAGCTTGGAAATAATAACTTTGCTAATCTTGAGTCCTCCTACTTGAATCTTCTACCAAGATCCACCAAACTTTTGGTGACACCAGAATTACACCAGGATTTTCTATTCTAACTCTTTAGAAATTCAATCTATAACATTTCGTTATTGTAATCTGATGAGGGATGTCCTCTAATTTATAGTCTCATTTTAGCCGTTAGCCCATTGAATTCTAACACTTAGAATTCCGCTGTTCGGTGAAAACCAAAGAGACACCGAACTAAAGAGATGCAGCATTTGGTTAATTTCGACATTCGGTGAAAACCAAAGAGACTCGGCGTTTGGTTAATTCCGACGTTCGGTGAAAACTAAAGAGATGTGAATTCTAACACTTAGAATTCCATCACCTAGTTGATATAAAGAGGTACATTTATTCCATATAAATTCTAGCACTTTAGAATTCCAACATAACTGTTTGGAGAAGATTAATGTTATACATTAAATTATACATGTGAATTTAATCTCTCAGATTTTAGTTATCCCATCATGTGAGATACTTATGCGAGAGGTTTGGGTTAGGTTTTGGTTTAAACTGATCTGAATTTATTGGACTAAACCTACATAGATCATGGTCCTAGCCCAAATCAAATTTGGCTAGTCCTGAATCTATTTAAATCCAAATCAAGTCTAATTTTAAATCAATATTTGAAATTGATTAGTCCTTCTAATAGACTTAAACCAAATTGAATCTTATTCACTTGTACTTAACCCAATTGAGATAATTCAATTAATCAAATTGATTAATTAAATCATATACGATTCTCAATTGTTGATCAGTAAATAGATCATCCTAGGAAACATCTATGCATGTGACTCTTTAGGTTCGAACCTAAGCCGGTAGCATAGGAAAAACTTTCTATACTAATCAATGTGCCCATCTAGCAATGGAACCCGACATCTAGATAGGTCGAAGAGTTGCCGAGCAAACTCCAAGAACCCTAAGAAACAGTTACCGTATAATTTATCCTTTTGACCACAAATGCTAAGGATGGCTTAAGAGCCTATCAACTCTAAACAGCAAATCCATAAAGTGATTTTAACTTTGGTGATCATATGACTTTCACATGAAGTGCCTTGGCCAAGGTCTTGCTAAATTGAAATACAAGCATTTTTTCTTTTAACGGGATAGGTCAAATTTCATCTTGATCCACAACTGACTACCACAAGTACTTGACTGCACCCAGTAACCTTTCGTAGCTGGATTAGAAATTCAGGTGGTCCGGCACCTAAGTACAATGAGTTGCTTGCAAGTCACCAGTTGTGATCTTCAGGTCTAAAGGATACTTATACCCATATCTTCTTGGATTAACTCTTGATAGTAGAGTATCCGAAAATGAGTCACGTTCGATGAAATGTACTCCTACACTTTTACCTGTATGTCATACCAGTGTCTCTACACTCCTTGGTTAAGAGGATAACCAACAAATATGATATACAACATTCTATAATTGATAGTACTATGGCCCTTTCATAGGATATCATTTGGTCGCGAACTCTTTTGAGGACCTTCAAAGATAAATCCTCCTTTATTATGAAGGAAGATCCTGAGGGCTACTCCAAGCTCGGAGATAAACTTTTGCAGCCACTCCAAGCTCGGAGATGAACTTTTATAGCCACACAGCTTCTTTCACGGCATCTGATGCAGTGATGTACTCTGCCTTGCACATCGAATCTGCCACTGTGTGTTGTTTGAAACTTTTCCAGCAAACAGCTCCACCATTCAGGATAAACACAAACCTGATACACTTTGGCTATCATCATGATCTGATTAAAAACTAAAATCAGTATATCCAACAAGTTTCAAATCAGACTCTCCATAGACTAACCACTGGTCCTTAGTATTTCTCAAATATTTAAGGATTGTCTTAACAACTTGCCAGTATTTTTCTCTTGGATCAAATTGGTATCTACTCACTACTCCTAGTGAGTATGCCACATCTGATCTTGTACATGTCATGGTATACATAATCGATCCCACTGCTAAAGCATATGGAATTTGACTCAAACGTTCTCTTTCATTAGGAGTTGTCAAACAATCCATATTAGAAAGATGAATTCCATGGCCTATCGAAAGATAGCCTTTTTTGAAATTCTCCATGCTAAACCTCTTTAGCACGGTGTCAATGTACATAGATTGGGATAAACCAAGCATCCTCTTAGATCTATCTCTATAGATCTTCATCCCTAGGATGCATGATGCTTCTCCCAGATCTTTCTTGGAGAATTATGATGATAACCATGTCTTTATTCCTTATAATGCAGGGACATCATTCTCGATTAAGAGAATATCATCCATATATAATACAAGAAATACAATAACGGAACCGTTAGCCCATTTATAAATGCAAGGTTCTTCTTTATTCTTAATAAAGCCATAAGATTTGATCACATTATCAAATTATATGTTCCAACTCCTAGATGCTTGCTTAAGTCCATAAATGGACTTCTGTAGCCTGCACACTTTAGACTCGTCTTCAGATATAAAACCTTCAAGCTATATCATATATACCTATTTATCTAAATTATCATTTAGAAAAATAGTTTTAACATCCATCTGTCAAATTTCATAATCTAAGTGTGTTGCTATAGCTAGCATAATCTGAATGAATTTTAGCATTGCCATAGGAGAAAATGTCTCGTCATAGTCAATACCATAACGTTGATAATACCCCTTAGCAATCAGACGTGCTTTGTAGGTCTCTACCTTTTCGTCTGCACCTCTTTTTCTCTTGAAAACCTACTTACATCCTATGGGTTTTATCCCTTCGGATGGGTCAACTAATATCCATACATTATTGTCCTTCATGGAATCAAGTTCGGATTTCATGGCTTCAAGCCATTTGTCAGAGTCAATCCTTTGCATAGCATCCATATAGGTGATCAGATCCTTGTTGTTCTCATTGAGCTCAATAGGATCCTCGTTCTGGACCAAGAAACCTAAGTATCTGTCCGATTGATGTGGTACTCTACCAAATCGCCTTAATGGTGCAACTAAAATTGGTTTTGAGTTTGATCTAATCAACTCAGATTCTAAGGGTTTACTTGTTTGTATTGTTCCTTCTACTTGATGAACTTCCTCAAGTTCAATATTAGAGCTATTTGTTCCTTCACTAAGGAACTCCTTTTCAAGAAAAATTGCTCTATTACTAATGAACAACTTTTGTTCTTTAGTATTGTAGAAGTAATATCCTTTGGTTTCTTTTGAATAGCCGATAAAAAAATATTTATCAGATTTTGGTTCAAGTTTGTCTGATTTTGCATGTTTTACGTAAGCTGGACACCCCCAGACTCTCAGATAGGTGATAACTGGTTTATGTTCATACTACATCTCATGTGGAGTTTTAGAAATAGACTTACTTGGAACCTTATTAAGAATATGGCAAGCTGATTCTAATGCATATCTCCAAAATAATATTGGCAAGTTTGTAAAACCCATCAATGACCGAACCATGTCTAACAAAGTTTGATTCCTTCTTTTTGACACACCGTTATGCTGCGGTGTTCCTAGAGGAGTCCATTAGGAGAGAATCTCATTCTTTCTTAAATATATCATAAAGTCATTTGAAAGGTATTCTTCATCTCGATCTGATCGAAGAGTCTTAATACATTTTCCTGTTTATTTTTCTACATCTTTATGATATAGTTTGAACATTTCAAACGACACAGATTTATGTCGCACAAGATAGACATAACCGAACCTAGAAAAGTCGTCAGTAAAAGCAATGAAGTAGTAATATCCACCTTTGGCACAAGTGCTCATTGGTCCATATACATTAGTATGTACTAGACACAATAGCTCTTTGGCTCTTTCACCTTTTTCAGTAAAAGATGACTTGGTCATTTTACCAAGAAGATAGGATTCACAAGTAGTTAATGATTTCAAATCATCAACTCGAAGGATGCCCTTCTGAGTTAACCTGTTTAATCTGTTCTTATCACTACAGTAAATTTAAATTTTAACGATGCTTTTAAATTATTTCTCGATGCTTTTTTAGCATCGGGATACGATTTTTCGATGCTTTCTAAAGCGTTGGTAGAAAGGGGGTGGTTATGAAATTTGCCGACGCTTTAAGGAAGCGTCGGTAAAAATAAAAATGCCGACGCTTTAAATAGCATCGGTAATTTTGTTTTCGACGCTTTTTAAAGCGTCGGCATATAAACCTGCCGATGCTTTTTAATGCGTCGGCATATAAATCTGCCGACGCTTTTTGAAGCGTCGGCTTTTAAACAAGCCGATGCTTTCAAAAGCGTCGGGTTTTATATAACCTACCGACGCTATTAAAATCGTCGGCATATTGGATCATAAATTAAAAAAAAACTAAATTTACAAACATTTAAATTAAACCTGTATATTAAACCAAAATTAATGCAATTACGCTATTAAAAGGCATATTAATGGTCAAGCTTCCTTCTGTAAGCAAATATGAACCAAATATAGAAGATTATTGTTTGTTAAGCTTAGTGCACTGCTTAAGTAGAGCCAAATAACCACATTTTTTTTGGTAATAACAAATATAGGCATGGCAATTTATGATCCAATCCATGGACTTGAGTCCAACCAACTTTAAGCAAATTCAAATTTGATATAAATGTCTTTGAATCATAAATGGATGAACCTACCTAAACCCATTTATTAAAAAGACCAGATTCAAGATTTAGGACCTATATAACCCATTTAAAACCTCATTTAGACTATTTAATCTAACCCACAAAACCTACTTTAAACTCATTTAACTTATTAAAAGCCCATCTAACCTTAATTTCATTATTTAATAAATAGCTCTGGCTTAGATCGATAAATTTTTAACTCAACTCACATCTAAACCAACCTTCAATACAACCCGACCTAACTCCTACCACAAAATAATGCACATAATCTCAATATGAAATGGATATATTTGTTGAGTGCCAGATGCACACAATTATAGAGTGAGGAACAAAGGTGTCCAATAAGCTCGAAATTGTATTATTCTTGCATAGAATATCAAAAAAGTCCAGATCTGGAAAACTGGAAATAAAATGGCCGGTTCTCCACACTTCTCAAAAAATAAACCGTAGATTATGAACCTGCACAGAGTTCTAAATAGGTCACACAGATGAAAGCACTGCATATTCTGAATGACATTAACAATGTAACAAATGCAACGATGAGAAGGATGCCAAGACAACTCAGGGTACTTCAAATCCAAATCAGTTAGAAAGGAACAATATATGTGTTCAAATTTAAATGTGAAAACCAATCTGGCTCATAAGATACACCTCAACAAGCTAAGGTTGCCGGCAAAAATCGAATTTAAGGTCTGACCCTTGTTAGCATTCTTTCTCTTTGGTCCTGCACGAATGTAACAGAAAACAACTTACTGAAACATTAAACAATACATTAAGGCCTCTTTTTAATGCAATTACGCTATTAAAATCATGCATTGATACTTTAGACAACTTGTTAAATACATAACAGGTACCTAGCACCTTCTCTGTTTCAGAAAGTTTGGAAGTATCTTATTTGCATTATTCCTTCTTTAGGCCTAGACCTAGTTAACTAAGAAGTTAATGTATATTAAACTAAATTTTAAATTTGTTAAACTAAATTTACAAATTTAACTGAGAAGTAAATTTGTTAAACTAAATTTACAAACATTTAAATTAAACCTGTATATTAAACCAAAATTAATGCAATTAATAATCACATTGCTTACATTAATTCCAAATTACATTTCATACATTCTTAAAATCACATTGCATACATTTCATTGCATCAACTAAGAGAGTTAAAAGTTAAAGTTTAACAAAATTTAAAAATACATAAAATGAAAGATCTAAAATAAAAGTAGGTGAGGTCAATGATCTGTAGGAGGAAGATCGTCACCCTGTCCGCTTCGATCTGATGCTCCAGGAGCCTATAAGAATAATTAAAAAAAATTAATTTGCTTAACTATCAATTACAATATATTAGATAAATAATTGATATAATATAAGAATATATATTTAATAATAATAATATATATATATACCTGGTGTGGAACAAACATGTGTACGATAGATGTAAGCCGCTCAATGTGCTCTCTCATAGAATCCATCGCTGCTCTATCGGCGGTACTCCTCCGTCGCATCTCCTCCATCTCTGCTCTATCATCGGCACTCTTCCATCACATCTCCTCCATCTCATGCTGAAGTCTGCGAACATCTATAGAATCTGCAGCAACACGTTCATTTCTATTCATCTCAGATAACTGAGTGGGGGTGACTCCAACTCCATAACCCCTCACTCGACCATAGCGCTCCGGCCCCATCAACTCCGTAAACACGTCGGTCTCAATACGACTACTCTATATAGATTCATCAACACGCTCAGCAATAAGAGCTGTAGCTCTTTCCTGTATTAATTTAAAAAAATTAGTTAGATCTTATTGAATAATAAAATCAAATTAAAATCATTGCATGAAATAAATTGTAATAAATAATTACATATAAGTCCCTTGACTCATCTCGGACAAAAGTGCCATCACAGTGAATATGAGTCATTCGGTAAAACTCCACCTCACCAGGTTTCCGTCCATGCTCATCCATCTACAAGAAATATTACATTTTTGTAAAACTAAATTTGATATTGATAAAACTAAGTTGTCCGTTCATGCCTTTATACCTACATACACACATTGTTCATGTCGATGTAAAAGCATGTGAAACAATGCTAAAGATTGGAGAAGACGGAGACTAAACTGAAAATTACATCAAATAATTCCTTAGATTACTGATCTACCACATGCAGTGCCAATATTTATTATCAAATAAGTAGTTTATCCCCCCCCCACAACCAGGGCCTACTAGGATTAATTTTGGTAGAATGATTTATTCAACTACATTAGGAATTGGGATTGTGATTCAAGATGGGACGACTCTTCAACTTAGCATCCAACAGATCATAAGAGATATATATATGGAAAAATAATTTTAAAAAAATAAAATATGCAGCAGATATATTGATTTTGCAGAATCATCCCTTCAACTTAGCATCCAACAGATCATAAGGAGATGTAAATGATATCAAACAAAAGCACATAGAATTTGACTGCAATCAAACAAGATGTACTATAGCAATGTGGCTGACCTTAAAGCACCATTCAACATTGAGCCATGAAAACAAACACAGCATTCAACAAGAAAGGGCAAAAGTGACACACAATGACCCTGCCTGACTGTTTCTGATTTCATTACCAGTGCTAGTCCTGACACATGAGGAGGAATCACTATGTGCACTGCTTAATCACGACAAATAAAGACTCTAATAGAAAAGATCATTCTCAACAAGCAGTTGTCAACTAACAAATAGAAAGGAGAGCAAGCAACAATAACAACTAATAACAAACAAAAACCAGATCACTCTCAATTGCTGTGGTTCACTGATTTCATTCACCTGAACACAAATTTTTCTTCATGTCCCATCAAAATTCATTCTGCAAGAAGGTTCATTGGTCACCATGCTCTCTAGTTCACATGTGACAATTCTGGTTGTATCAAATTCAAGTTCCCCACAAGAAGTAAACACTACATCTCAAGGCACCACTCTTGTAACCAATATGTCACAGTGATACTTTTAATCAAGGATACTTATTCTTTAGCTACATGAAGAATGGTGTAATTTTTCTTAAGCCACTCATAGTTTGAAAAGCAGCATTTTAACCCATGTAAAGAAAACTGTATTCGAGTTTGTTAGATTTTGTTACCCACTTAATGCTTCAAAACATAGAGGCATGACATATGTCTACCTTTTTCTCCCTAAATTCGAAGTAAACAGAATCCTCTTAAAATGAGAAAAGGGCCAATTCTTTCCCACCTTTAATGTGATTTTCTTACTCATTTCAAGAAATAGGGGCTTCTTTCATGGATTGAAAATGATGGAAAAGATCTATATACATAGAATGAATATGCTGAGTATGCATGAAGTTATTTTAATTATCATATCATAGAATGAAAATGATGGAAAAGTTTTTTTTTTTTTTTGCGTCATAGAACTTAAACAAAGTTAATATCATATAAATAAAGTATTGTTGTTTAAATCATGAGCAAACTAAGCAAAATTATTAGGTTATGTCTCATATGGGTAAAGTATAGGTATTATTTTAATTATCTAATAACTGACAAGCATGATTTATTAAAAATATTTTGGACACTATAATAGCCAGATTTTTTTTTCGTGAATAAAATAAAATCCAATAACCCTACAACTAAGTTGGTTCAATAAAACCACGAGCTCCGAAACTTAATCCCAGTAACGAAGGTGACAGTTATGACTGTAGACATGAAGGGATCTCAGAGTCTTTTACCATTATATATTCTCTGGGGCCATTTCCATTTTGATTCATTCCCATCAAAATTCATTCTGCAAGAAGGTTCATTGGTCACCATGCTCTCTAGTTCACATGTGACAATTCTGGTTGTATCAAATTCAAGTTCCCCACAAGAAGTAAACACTACATCTCAAGGCACCACTCCTGTAACCACTATGTCACACAGCTGACATATTTTATATGAGAAAAATCAGCTATTGTTTGGTGGGTCTTCACAAGTTCATTGATGAATAGATACTAGACTCAACCACAAAAGTAATCATCAGTAATGTGTTAACTATCATGAATCCTGAATTTTATAGTTTTGAAACAAAGAAGTATACTAACGTGTGCTCGAGGTCAGTTAGGGAAGAGCCATTTAACAAGTAAATGATTTGATATAAAAAATATAAATTTTTAGTTTAAGGAACATATGAACTCTTGTCTGACTCGCGCATAACTCTTGGATCCCGATGTATGGGGAACAGACAGAGATGCTCGTGCAGCTTTACCAATATTAGAATATGTCTGCAAAATTAAATAAATATACTTATTATATTTTTTAAAAAATAAATATTTTAAAGTATCTTAAATTATTAAATAACAACATACCTGTCCCCTCTCGGAGAACCAGTAATGAACCAACTCCATCCATTGATGAGGGGGTACATCAGGAGGACAAGTACCAACTACTTGCTCCTTGGTCATACCCGGCAACTTGTACTTCATCTTCAAATATGCCTTATATTCTTTCCATTTTCGGTTTAGAGACTTCAATACAAAATCATGAGTGGATGGAGGTAGTACAAACTTAGACTGCAAAACAATTTAATTGTTAAGTCTAATAATTGACTTAATTAAAATAAAATAAGCTGTTTGTAAATTAAAAAAATATAAAACAAAGCATAATATAACAAGTATACAAAATAAGAAATGTTTAGATTCAAATTTTTACCTGCACAACTCGTAGAATCTCAACTATATACGTTGGAAGCATGTCATTCCATTTTGCATAACTTAATGGACAAAGCTGATGCCTCCGTGCAACTGACCCTAAAAAAGAATTCAATAAGCTAGCAGCTTTTTTAATTGGTTGCCCCAGCTGATTGCACTCAACCACTATCTGCTCACCCTCACGCATCTGCCATACATCCCGAACTAACATGGATCCGCGTCTGCGTGTAACCCTCCCAGATTCTTCTACATAAAAATAGATATGCATGTGTAAACTATAGTAAAAAGTGTAAAGATATTTTATCAAACTAAATAAAAAAATAAATTACCCTGAATGTGTAGCTCATCATCTCCTACACCGACAATAGGATCATGATGCTCAGAAGATGGACCTCCTACACCAACAATAGGATCATGATGCCTAGAAGATGATGGACCTACTGTAGAATGTTGTGCCGAATGATTGAACGCAACGTTTGGTACTGAAGAACCAGCATGAACCTGCTGTGATGAAGCAAAAGTGCGACCCTCTATCCGTGAGCGCGGCATAATGTCACCTATCATTTACATCAGAGTAAGAGTTAGTGAAAATAAATATTAAATATATATATATATTAAACAAAGGGGTAAGAGTGAGTTTTTTCAATAAAAAGTCATGTGATGTAATTCTGTGTTGAAAGACCAAAACTAAATCAATCTGAGCAATTGACACCTCCAGCTATGTAAACCCTGGAGGAGGTGGGAGCTAAAAGGCTGTCAATTAGTCTGAGAAGTTCTGAGTGGACTTGAAATAAACTCAAATCAAGATTGATTCAAATTTAATGGGATCCAGCTAAAACTTGGCTCACGAATTCAAAATTAGTTCCAGACCAAACCTGTAATAAATCCTGGTGAATTTGAACTCCGCTCGATAAGGCTAGAAAATATTACATTATAATGTGTTGCTCATATGATGGTATATATAATAAACACTACCCACATAGATGGTATATATAATATATTAGCATCAGCAAAGCTGCTTTCCTGATAAAAGTCATGGTTATGCTTCACTTTCTCCAACAAATAGTTTTAGGGCCTGTTTTTTCTCAAGTACTTGGAGTTAACAGTAAATTTGGGATTGAATTATTGCATGTTAACTGTGATCTAAGCAGTGGCTATCATTTTAATTAATGCAACTCAAAGCATAATATTTGCTTGTTCAACAGCAACCAGCTCATGAAAATTGGCTATCATTCAGGATGTGTTACTACATTAACCCAGGGCTTTTGCTATGAAGAAACTGCTGCAATCACACAGCCAGTTGTGACCAAACTCATGAGCTTAGTGGCAAAATTACTTGGCATGACTGCCTTTGTTATTGACTACTGATGCATTTATTTTGATAAAAGGCTTGGGAACTGTATCTTATAATATTTGCAGAACATTTTCCATTGGTAGTCCAGATCCTATGCCACCATACAGGTGGCTGAGAAGGTGACAGATTTGTAGTGATAATAGGACATTATGAGATGGGAGTGGCTCGTAATAAGAAAACATAGTTGTGCAGCAAATTTGAAAAGCCCTTAACAATTGAACCTATGATCAGATATAACACATCCATGTAACATGATAAGGGCATTATACGTTATAATCTTGAACCTAATTATATATATATATAATTGGAAAATTCAAAAATGAATACTTAATTAGATAGCAGTAGCTTGTAAAGATGCCAAGGCTTGATTTGATAGAACTGAGATCCCAAACAAACAATTTTTTTTTTAGTCCAACCATTGGAGTTGCAATGTTTATGAGCTAGAGGGTAAATATGCATGTGTGGTGAAAATCAACTGACTTTTAGCAAGCATGGAAAGTTGGCCATGCAGCAGCTACAAACATGCAGTCAAATTCAATAATTTGTTTGATGAGAAAAAATAATTTAAAGGGGTAGAGTTGTATGCAATGTCTTGGACATGCATGTGCATAAGGAGGTAGATATGGCTTAATGAGATCTGGAATTCAGATTGAAAAAGAAAAATGATTGTGAATAAAGGAAAATAGAGAGGATTTGAACTGTATAATATTCATGTCAGATAGCTTGGCTGTTTGCAAGTGTAATATATATACTGAATAAATAAAAAAAAGAAAAAAAAAGAAGTTTAATTCTGGAATGAAACTTACCAATCATGCTTATACCATCCTTCAAAAGAAAAAAAGAAGTGTTGAAATGATAGGTACAACATCCTCAATAAGTTGACTGATACTACAAGAGTTAGAAAGGAGGAAAAATATATATAGTTTACATGGAAACCCTTACCAACCAATGAAGAGAACAAAACCGAACCGAACCCTCAAACCACAATATTAAAAGTAAATCTAGACAGGTAGAAAGAAGGCTGAAACAAAAGAGTTTTTATAAGCCAGAAGAAATCTGGATATTGAGAGTACGGCCGAGGTGCATCACAAAATTTCTAAGAAAGTCCATTATAGTACAAAATTTAATACCAACAATAAGAATCAAGCATTATCATTTCCTTCAAATTATGTCCTAACCAAGGATACCGTCGCATGTATGTCATCAACCGGTACAAAATTGAATGGCATTGAATGCATATAAGTGTCATCATCTTCATCATCTTCCAACTGCTTTCCCATATCATATAAGTCCCTCGATTTTGTTTTAATAACAGTAGCCCAATCTTTATCTTTTGCATCTTGTACAAAAAATACTTGATAAGCTTGAGAAGAAAAAATGAATGGATCATCCTTCAATAAGGCACCAGTATGTATCAACCTTGTAAAATTTACAAGTGTAAATCCATTTGTATCCTTTTTCAAACCCCTTGATGAGTTTATATCTACCCAGTCACATCTAAATAATATGACTTTAAAGATTCCGTAGTAATCTAACTCATAAATATCTTTTAGTGCACCATAATAAGTTTTTCCATCTGCTTCCACCATAACACCGCTATTCTGTGTTCTTCTAAATTTCTCACGATCTTTAGTATGGAATTTAAAACCATTGATTATGAAACCATTATATCTATTGACAACTTTGTTAGGTCCTCGAGCCAAGGCTATTAATTCAGCTAAAAAATTTCTCTCCATCATCATTGATACCTAGAAAATAAAAAGGAATGTTAACAGGTTATTTGATACTAAATCTATACATATATTCTCTAAGTATATATCAAACCTGTTTTGAAAGCCATTCAGGAAATAACTCGACTAACCATCGCTGTTCAATCCTTGGATTAGGTCGAGTGCCATGATTAGCTTGTCGTTGAGACATTAAAAATTCGCTGCATAAAATTTACTTTATTCATTTAGAACAAAAAATAAGATATGATATTTAAACGTGAAATGCAATAAATCATACTGACCTACGATAGTCAGATATTATTTCACTATGGAGTAACACATAACGATGTACTTGTGCCATTGATTTAGGATCCAATACAATAGTTTCAGTTTTTCCCAAGACTCTACCTGCAGTTGAAAACTTATACAATTCTGCATTATGTACGAAATCACTATACCGTTGAGGTCTATTAAATGTTGTCTCTACATCTTAAAGATATCTTGAACAAAATATCAAACACTCTTCAGCAATATATCCTTCTGCAATCGAACCCTCTGGATAGGCTCTGTTTCGTACATAATCTTTCAATCGCACAAGGTACCTACAACATAAATTAATTTTTAAATATAGCATAATTATGATGCTACTTTTATTAAAAATTATAGTGGATCGATCAGTAGGATACATCAGCCTATATGTCGTACATCTTAATAGGATACATCCATCTATAATGTACCGGTCCACCAAGCTTAACTTCCGAAGCTAAGTGAATGAGTAAATGTATCATAATAGTAAAAAATCCAGAAGGAAAAATCTTTTCCATCTAACAAAGTGTAATAGTAACATCAGACTCCAACTGATCAAGCTCTCCAGGATCAATAACTTTTGAACATAATGCCTTAAAGAATGATGATAGCCGAATTATAACTGCAAGAACTTGTTTAGGCATTGATGATCTTGCCGCTATTGGTAAGATATCTTGCATCAATATGTGACCATCATGACTTTTGAGATTAGAAATTTTCATATCTTTAAGATGCACACACCTTGAAATGTTTGATGCATATCCATCAGGTACTTTAATATTTTTCAATACTGCAAGAAAATAAATTTTTTCTTGAGGAGACATTGTAACATGCAGGAGGCAAATAAGTTCTATCATTAGCAAGCATAATGGGATGAAGCTCCGATCGGATACCCAATTCTTTTAAATCCAATCGTGCCTTCATGTTATCTTTGGTCTTTCCATCAACATTCAACAATGTTCCAAGTATATTATCACAAACATTCTTCTCTATGTGCATGACATCAAGATTATGCCGAATAAGATTATGTTCCCAATAAGGTAAGTCAAAGAAGATACTCCTTTTCTTCCATAAATGCTTGCTAGGCTAATTTGTACATGTTATCTGTACATCTTCCTCATTTTCTTTTTCAAAAAATTATCTGAATCTTCAAATACTTGTGCATCCATATTACTAATAGTCACTTCTTCTGACAATCCTTCTTGATCATTCCTTCCTCTTTTTGTAGAAGACTTTGAGAATTTACCATATATGTAATTAATGAAATCCATTTGTATACAAACATTAGTTCCAGAAGGTGGAATTGGTTCAAATCCCAATTCTATGGTACCATCAAATAAATCTTTCTGAAAACAAAACAGATGATTTGGTTCTAACCATCGACGATGACCCATATAACAAAATTTTCCTCCATGTTTTAACCAAATTGAATGTGTCGAATCTGCACAACAAGGACATGCAACCCTTCCCTTTGTACTCCAGCCAGATAAATTAGCATATGCTGAAAAATCACTAATAGTCCACAACAAAGCTGCCCGTAGTTTAAATGTTTCACCATTTGAAGCATCAATTGCATTGACACCTTCCCATAACTGTTTCAATTCCTCTATTAAAGGTTGTAGAAAAATATCAATATCATTTCCTGGACCCTTATCACCTGGAATAACCATTGACAATATAAGTGAGGATTGTTTCATGCACAACCATGGTGGCAAATTGTATGGTATTAGAACAACTGGCCAAGTGCTATATGTAGAATTTAGAGTCCAAAAAGGATTGAAGCCATCTGAAGCTAAACCCAACCGAACATTACGAATACCAGAGGCAAAATCAGAATGCCTAGTATCAAATGCTTTCCATGCTAGACTATCTGCTGGATGTCTCAACATTCCATCCTTCGTACGCCCTTCATCATGCCATCTCATTAATGAAGCTGTTTTCGAGGATGAATATAGCCTTTTCAATCGAGGAATTAGAGGAAAGTAACGCAATACCTTCATCAGTTTTTTTGTTTTATTCGTTACATCATCCTCATCCTCTTCATGAGTTGTCCATCGTGAAGATCCACAAACATTACATGACTCTCGATCAGCATTTTCACCATGATATAACATACGGTCTTTCGAACAACTATGGATCTTTTGATATCCAAGATCCAATTTGTTAACAACTTTCTTTGCTTCATAATAAGAGGATGGTAAACCGGAGCCTTCTGGAAATGCATCCTTTAGTAATTTGAGGAGCATGGTAAAACTCTTTCCGGAGCATCCATTCATATATTTTATATGAAATAAATGTATAAGAAAAGAGATCTTAGAAAATTTCAAACAACCCAGATATAATTGTTCATCTGCGTCTTTAATCAAATTATGATACCAAGCTGACTCAGTAGTTGATGATTGCATCTGCTCCTCAACAAATGTTTGTTCCATAAATGTAGAACCATCACATATTCCATCTGTTTCATGTATATTAGATGAACCTCTAAAGTTTTGAACACCAAGTCGAAAAGCATCTGTGATCAAACCTGTCATATTATCTCCTGCAAGGTTATCTTTCATATTACCAGATCCAATATCAGACGAGGAGGGTTGATTACTTAATATTGGCAACATACATTCTCCATGAAAAACCTACCGAGTATAACCTCTAGCAAAACCATTCCATATCAAATGTTCTTCAATGGTTTGTGGATCTAGGTAAGAACTGTTAACACATCGCCGACACGAACATGAGATCTTTCCATTCAAACTACTTTTATCCATACCAAATTTAATGAAATCACGAACTCCATCTAAATATTCTTTAGTATTTCTTGGTTTATTTATCCAACTTTTATCCATTTTAGGATAAATGATCGATAAACAATCAACTTTTATCCAATATCCTGCACGTATTTCATCATCATTAGTGTTCAACATTTAGTAGCAGGCATATAGAAACACCAACAGATAAGCATACATTGCTTGAAGATTGGACAATGAAATTTGTCTCAAATGAATCATCAGACAAAAGCAAAATATAAAATCATGATGTAACCAAAAAGAAATTCAAATTAACAAGATGATTTAAAAAGCTTGGCAGTGTAAAGCAGGACTGCAAGTTATTTACACTAGCAAAGTTCCAAGGTAATTTATGTTGCATGGTATGGATACATGACTCTGGAAAAAGAAGCCAAAGGGACTCCAGAAATAAGTTTGTGGAATCCAAGAAGAGAAAAATAGCACTTTTTGATGGCAAGTTGTTGAACAAGTGGATCATCAAACTAGAGACCATACCAAATATAATGTAGGATTGGATAGTTGACAGCATTAACTTGTTTGCTTGAGTTCTTACATTGTTTAGAAGTAGACAGAATCTTGTTTGTGGCCACAACTTTAGGAAATAATTACAATTAAAGGCAAGTAGATGGAAGCATATATTGATATAGTATTGGCTTTTGATTCTTGGCACTTTCAGTATTGATTGTATAGACTTGCTGGGGTTAGTTTAGTAGTTTTATTGCTAACACATTAGTTTATACATTGTTATTAGGAGGGGTTTATTTTACAAGCTTATTTACATGGTTAAAAGTTTTTTGAACCAGTGTTTGACAAAAAATGCTTATTTTTCCTCATACTTCTCCTCCTTTCAGTAGTTGAATATTAACCAGCTGTTGGGCAATGTGGCACTATTTTGGTCAATGTTTGAGGAGTGAAAGCCAAAATTAGAAATGTCATACACAGTTATATTTTGATCAATATTTGTTGAGTGAAAGCCAATGGTAGAAATTTCATACATGTTTATATTTTGATATAACAGGATATAGGTTTTATCGATTGTTTTGTGCATCATCTGTTCCAGTGAAGAAAATGGGAGGTGGGAAGGACAAGCATGATGGGAAAGACACCAGTGACAAAGGATTCTTTTCAGACTTGGCACACGGACATTATCCTCCAGGACAGCACTCTCTGGATACCCTGCACCACCTGGGGCGTACCCACCTCATGGTTATCACCCAGCTCCTGGGGGATATCCTCCTCAAGGGTACCCTCCTCAGGGTTACCCACCAGCAGGTTATCCTGGTCCATCTGCTCCACATCAAGGTATGTATCATTAACAAATATTGTATTTTAGACTTTTATTCATTACCAAAACAAACATTGTATTGTATACTTTTATTGTGATTCATCCTCCATGTTGGTAGATTGTCTTAACATTTTAACTTTCAAGCCACACACAGATCAAATACATGGAACAATCAGTTCTGCACTACTGCTATTATAGATCATCTAATTCTGAGCTATCTGAAAAGGAGTTTGGTTCAGGCTGAGTCCTCCAAGGCTATTGCTGTCCTGCCATTTTCAAGATCATTGCTGCTCATACTTATTAACAGCATCATGATCAATTATCCATTCATCACTAGTATTAACTAACACAGTTGTATGACTAAGAGCTGTTGTTTCATTTTAGAATGTTGTTATTATTTGTTTAATTGCATCAATCGTTACATGTGATTATCTAGTTACCTAAGTTTACCCCAGGACTAGTTAAAACAAGGATTAAAACTTAAAATATCACTACAAGAAAAACAAAGACTCCAGCAAGCTATAATGGTGTTCATTAAGCTGTTATTGAGATGCTGTACCGTTAATGTCAATCTAAAGCTAGGAAGTCTCCTTGAGTGCCTCATGTAAATGTGAAATTCATCTTGACTTCTATCACCAAATGTAAGAAATTATGAGATTTGATTTCCCTACTAGTTGCGACTAGATCTGGTGAATTTGCAGATTTATTTGAGTATTATATACATGATTTAAGAAGACATCTAAAAGACACATGATCTGGTTTGTTTATTAGCAAGTAAACTTTACGTATATTGATGCTATTTTCCCATCTTTTGCAGTATACCATGTTGTTTCCCTACACCCAATCTTTACATTGATTTGTGCTTGGACACCATTTAAGTGTCTATTAGGGAACTCTTGATCTTTGATCCTCTATGAGTAGAGAGAGAGAGGGGATACCAGATGTTTGAGATCTTCTTATTTCTAATGAAGTTGCATAAATCTATATTTTTGTGCATTTACATGCACTAGTTCTTATCATGTCTCATAATTTATTTGAGAGCCAGTCTATTGCAACTAAATTTTATGTCTACTACTTAAATGGAAATAGATATGGGATGAAGACGTAAGTATGTGACATGATATAACAATAAGAAAATATGGCATTTTTTACATTTGTGTAAAAAGGCACTAACAATGCATAATGAGTCATCACAGTAACATAATTTATTCCTCATATAATAACCTATACAAACTCCATCATTTGGACATCATTCAAATACATAAAATACATTTTATAATTGATAAAATAACATTAACATCATAAATTTGATTAACCATCATTAAAAGGTCAGCTTTTAGAAGAAGGAAAGCGCTTCTTCTCATTCCAAATGTATCAAGGAAATATTCTGAACATCAGTGCAGTTGCACATTGAACTGGGTTCTCGTTGGATTAATGCTTTCCCACCAGTGGGCCAAAATGCTAACTTGCTAATCGTGAACTTATATGACACAACCTACTCAAATTTTGGGCTTTTTTATTGAATATGCAAAGCAAGCTTTGCTGTAGCCATATCCCAAATCTTGGGTATGATTGATTTTTTAGATGGACCTAACAGTGTTTGTCCAATTGGTTGAGGAGAACATGTTATTGAGGTTGCTTTGGCACAAATCCATGATGGCACAAACCCAACTTGACTTGCTCATGAGTTTGGGATTTTTGCCCTGTGCCCAGACCTGCAAACCCAGTGGGTTGGGTTAGGTGGGTTACGTTGGGCTAATGGGTCTGGATAAATGTTTTTGCCCATTTTGGACACATCTAAAAGTTATCCTAGATTGAAGCAATACCATATGTGCACCTAAAATTTGGTTCTATGTCACTCAAATCCTAAAAGAAATCCAAATACCTTTCTCAATATTTAGAAGAACCAAGTGCAACAACTTGAGGGAACCCATGAAGATACAATTTCTAGGCTCTGTCTGGTGACAGTAAAAACACAAGTGTATACACATAAGGATTAAACCATCCAAACTTCAGTCATGACTAGATTTTATGGAACAAATGTATAAATGTAAGGATTAATTATGCAGGAAACAAACCCATATATAAATATCACTGGATGCACATCAATGTGTGTAAATGAGGCACACAACAACTCTACTGATGTAGAAGTATTAAGATATATGTGGAGATCAAAGCCACAAAAATGTTGAACAGAAAACACATTCAGTTCAGTGAATCCATATATAAAATACTTTCATCAAAAACAAAAATTCTTATAGAAGTAATCATAATCCTGTTCTAAGGCAGAAAACAAGTGTGGAAATTACATGAGTACTTATAAAAACAAAAGTGCACATAACAGAACAAGATCATATAAACAAGGTAATTCTTCAAAGATGACAAAACTTCATCAATGAGAAATCTCTAAGAAATTTGTTTCACAAAATCTCTAAGAAAGATGGTTCCTTTTGCAATATTAGGATTGGCTGCAAAAATTGGCAAAGAAACACTATTAAGATTAGGAGTTCTTGTAATCAAATGCAGAGACACCTTGGGTGATGCTGGATACAACAACTAGATGTTTGGCAATGCTGGATGCAACAATAAATGATTGTGGAGAAAGACTTGTATGAGACCAAAAACAACACAAGCAAGGCTACAAAAGCATGCCTCATCCCTTAATTGGCATATGTATTATTTTGTCTTGATTCTTGAAAGATTTCGAGCTTGCCCAAAATCAGTAGTCATGTTGAAGTGAACAGATCAAAAGTAGTTATCTAAAAAAAAAAAACGTCTTCTCTTCTTTTATTTTCTTCTTTTTATTTTAAATTTGTATAATAATTATATTTAGGACACATATGCAATACCATATGTGTTCTATGTACCAAGTGGTCCTTTCTTATGATGTATGGTGAATGTAGCTTATTCTGATGTGGTTACAGTCATGGTTACCTATACCCTTTGGTTTGCCTCACAGTACCTTCAACGGACATTTATAAATGGGTACTGGTGTGACACTTGAAGAGTATGGATCCATGAGAAGGAATTCTTAAAGGTTAGAAGAATCTGAAATTAAGACATGCACCAGTAGCTAATACTCATCTCCAAGTCCTTGTAACATAGATGACAGTAAATTTACTATGGTTGATCTTGGAATTTTTGACACTTTTTATCTGAGCAACTTGTATTAAAACTGGATGTTTAGGCTAATTGGGATCAAAGTCACTAGTTTTTGTGTTTTATTGGTTTTGAATGTTTGACAAAAAAATGTAATTTCATGTGACTAGATTCAAGAAACCTATGCTATATGTATGGCCAATTTCTCTTTTTGTTTATATAACACAGTCAAAAGGATCCTTATTGTGAGCTTGATAACTGCTCAGGTGGCTGATGATTCAACGTTATAAGATGACACCATCCACCTATTCCAACACAGCCATCACAATGAAGTCTACAATGGGAACAATTATCTTTTTTTGTACCAGTATATAGCATTGACATTGTACTTGTCATGCCCCAGACTGAGGTGGATATAGGACGCAACAATGTACCACATGTCCCATGGCATGCAAGGTATCTATCACAACATATCAATATTTAATTTAAGTAATAAAAATTGAATTAGTATTCATTAAATCAGTTTACTGCTAACAAAATGTTAATAATCACATAGTCCAACGTCATTGAAATTGACAAACATTTACAAAATACCAACATGGTCAAAAACTAAAACTAATGAGATAACTAAATACTTTGGCTGGTGACTTCTTGCTTCTACCCAGATCCCATTTTACTTCTCTATGTTTGAAAAAAAAAAAAATACAACAACAGAGTTTAATGAGCTTTCGCTCAGCAACAGTAAGCATAAATTAGTGGATCAAGCAAACAACAGAATTTACCAGTCAAACAAAGCCGCTCCCCGATGCGGTTGTCAGCTCTGATGTATGTTAAAACTTAGATGCTGCTGAAATGCGCAACAAAAATACAAAGAGCTTGGGTAACGAGTAACAAGATGCATCTAAATCAACGTGGTGTGAAATATTACGACTATAAATATAATCATCCACAAAAGGCCTTACCAGCCAAACAAATAGAGTGTCCTCCCCTCGCTGCGATCAACGTCCAGCTCTCTCTCTCTCTCTCTCTCGAACCCCCAAGATCTCAAAGCAAGTCGATGAACGACGGGGGGATTTGAGAGACGGCCGAAATCGGTTTCGATGAGACCCAGGCGCGGTGCTTCCAAGAAATCGACAGAGAGAGGGAGTCGAAGATAAGGAGTCATCGAAGATTGGGTTAGAGTTAATTGTGGAAAGAGAGAAGGGTTAGAGTTAAATAGGCTCTCGGGCTAGGGCTCTGGTGGGGAGGAGGGGGGGAGGGGGCCGGCGAGTGGGGAGGCTCTCGGGCTAGGGCTCTGGTGAGGAGGAGGGTGGGAGAGGGGCTACGGGTGGGGAGGCTCTCGGGCTAGGGCTCTGGTGGGGAGGAGGGGGGGAGAGGGGCTGCCACGCAAAGTTAGAAGAAATATCGGCCGGCGAGTGGTGAGGATCTCGGGCTAGGGCTCCGGTGGGGAGGAGGGAAGGAGGGGGGCTGCGGCGGTTCCGTGATTAGGGTTAGGGCTATCTGAGGCTAAGGCGGCGGGGGGGGGGGGGGGAGGATAAATCCCGAGAGAGAGAGAGAGAGAGAGAGAGGGGGGGGGGGCGTGACTAATATAATTAGGGTAAATCGTTCCGACGCTTTAGAAAGCATCGGCAGGCTTAATCCAGAGAGAGAGAGAGAGCCGTGACTAATATAATTAGGGGGAATCGTTCCGACGCTTTAAAAAGCATCGGCAGGCTTAAATCCAGAGAGAGAGAGAGAGAAGAGAGAGAGAGAGAGAGAGAGAAAGGGGGGTGTGACTAATATAATTAGGGTAAATCATTCCGACGCTTTAAAAAGCGTCGGCAGGCTTACTAAATTCCCCACGCTTTCCCCAAGCGTCGGCAAAAAAGGGTTGTTATTTAAATTTTAAAGTAGTGTATTGATATGACCCAGCCGATGGTGCCAAAGATAAATATCTGTAATATCAGTTATTCTAGGGCATTTACTTGATTTGTACACTACATTCATAGGCTGTGATAATATAAATATCATTAGATAAATGCTCAGTCATTATAGTGACTCCATTCATAATGATATTCAAAGTAACATTCTTTATTGAAATTTCATAATGACTTTTGGCCAAAAGGCCTACAGAAATTACATTCAATAAGAATGTTGGGCAAAAATGATAATTATTTAGTACAATGATATTTCTATTGAAAACTATTTCAAAAACTCCTAATGCCAGAACTGGAACTAATCTTCCATCGCCGACATTAAGGAATCTTTCATTATCCTCAAATCTTCTAGTGACCTGTAGTCCCTGCAATGAATTGTAATGTTAAAAGGACTCCCGGTATCCAATATCCAGATCCGATTATCATATACAGAAAAATTACAATGTGTTATCATATAAATACCTTGTTGAGCAACATCTTGCCCCTTTTTCTTTTTTGGCCTGTTTTGATCAAGTGTGGCAATGTAAAGAGGACAGTTCCTCTTCCAGTGCCCCTGCATCTTGCAATGAAAGCATTCAGCTTGACTTTTATTAACTTTCTTCTTCTGTATCTGACCCCTTATAGATGTCCTAGCATGTTGCACCTTTTTTTATTCCTTTTCTTCTTCCCTTTCCCAAAGGGTTGACGCCCTACCTTAGATCCTTCAACCACATTAACCAAATCCTTAGAGAGCTGGTTGTCCTTCTCAAAGTTCTGTAACAACCCCAACAAACTGTGGTAGTTGATTACAGGCTTTATCATTGAAAATGAGTAAGGAAAGGTCGAAAAGATGGAGGCAAAGAATTCAGGATCACATCTTTTCCCAACTGCTCATGTAGGGGAAAGCCTAGCTTGCTTAGTAGTTCTATCTTCTCAATCATGTACAATACATGATCAGTGATAGGAGATCCATCCCTCATTCGAGAATTAAAAATAGCACAACTAGTCTTATGCCTTTCAATGTCATCGGGTGTGCCAAAAGATTTATTCAATGCTTGAATGATTTCTTCCGGCTGAGCATTCTCAAACCAACGACCGAACTCATCATTCATTGCTACTAGCATGATGCAACGCACGCTAGTTCTATCATTGAGCCACTTCTGATAAGTGTCTTTCTCATAACTTTGGGTGTTTGCATCAGGTATCTTTGGTACAGGATTATTCAGAATATATAGAATCCTTGCATGCTCAAGGATGATCTTAAGTTTTCTAAACCAGCTATTGAAATTTAAACCATTCAACTTGCCACTATCCAATAGGGACCTTAATGATAAATTAGTGGTCATTTTCTGCATAAGAAAAAACTAAAGTTTAATAGTATATAAATTGATTCAGTCTAAAGACTTGGACTTTAGTCTAAAGATTCTTCCACTATTTTGTTCAAATTGGTAGCCTCTACACTCCAATTCGAAGAATTATTCTTAATTCTTTAGTGGGCACTAAGATCTACATAGACTACATACATGCCCAAGTGAAGCTTGGCCAACCCATATGCATCTAAGAGTAGGTTCAAAACCAATTGTTTTCCTAAACAATTCTTAGTGTTCAGTTTTGCCCCATGTACCTCTTCAGCAGGCATGTAGTGCCTCCACTGAAAGTTCTGGTTAGGTCCAACCATTAAATGATATAATCAGTGTAACCTATCAATAGACAACCAAGCCCGAGTGAAGCTCGGCTCACCTGACTATCTATTTAATAGTTACTGACTTATCATATAATGAATGATAATTCGATAGTTGACAAGCACCAGGCATAAAGTGCCTCCAATGATTATCAAGACATCGGACTCATTACCCCCTACTTTAATGGGAGGCTATGATCTAGTTATCATATAACTATTTCATTTTAAGGACCTAATAATTTTAGAGGATTTAATAATCTGAAAGATAAATTGACTAATCAAGTTCTTCCACTGAATCTATGAAATCGATAGAATGAAATAAGATTAAGTAAGGTTAAGTGGCACCTAAATCAGTCAGACTAATTTCTTACAGGCATGGGTCAACCCGAATCAGGTAAATGATCTAAATCATAAATGGTTCACCATATTGACCAGGTAAGTAAGATCGATGGGAGGGATATGCCATTAACTCGTTAAAGATGCATCAATACGAGTAGCTCCCAATTAAAAACCATTCGATCGTTAATCCTTGAGCAACTTGTCAACTCACCTTGACATCATATGGTTAACCAATTTTGATTTGACCATCTAAGAGATTCATGCTCAACCATGAAGCCTAATCTACCTTCATTTGGTTTAATCAAAGACATGGACATGATCAATCATAACTATTGTTTGATTTAGAGCATCCTTAACCTAATCTAATCAATTTAGATTTGATCAAATACTCTTATAGTCCATTTGATTTAAACATTAGGGTCTAACCCTTTATGGACCTGATTTAGCTAACCCAAAAATTAAATATATTTCATGTGTACATAACAGCCATGTCATATATTTCGAACCATGCATCACTTGCATTATACAACTACTCATAATTCCTATATTTAGATCATATCTAAAAAGATTATGAATAAATATTTTACATTAAAATAAGACTCTCATATTTATGTTTTTATACTAAACATGCAATCATAATGCTTTTATATAACATCAGTATGTATTAAATATAAAGCAATTATCATGCATTTATACAACATCAATATGTATTAAATATAAAACATTTTGAGAGTGCGCTATACATCATAGAATACCTCATTGGGATAATTTGGATTGTTAATCCATCTATGACCTTATAGCCTAGTGATTCGTTTTGGCTATTATTACAACATTAATAGGAGCATTAATTTACATGCAATAAATTAGATCAAAACGAAATCAGGATACCATTTATGGGGAGAAATAAACTCCGAGGCATGCATATTTAATAATTTGATAACAATTATCAATGTGGAACTTTAAAGATTACATATTAATCTATCTAACATGCATCAAGATCATATCTTTGCCTTATATATAGGATCGTTTGATCTAAAATATGCATATAAATAAAAACATCAAGATCATATCTTGATCTTCAAGATGAAAAGTCATACTACTTATCTTGAAGCCTGCCTTAAAATATAGGGATCAAATCACTTACCTTAAGAACAGTAGATGAATCCTTATTGCTCTGCAGCCATTCAATCGTGCGGGCTCTAGTATCGTCCACGTGAAGCCCCGAATGATCAGATTCTTGGGAATGCTAGCTCATGAAAAATAACTTTGCTAATCTTGAATCCTTCCACTTGAATCTTCTGCCAAGATCCACCAAACTTTTGGTGACACCAGAATTACACCAGGATTTTCTATTCTAACTCTTTAGAAATTTAATCCATAACATTTCGTTGTTGTAATCTAGTGAGGGATGTTCTCTAATTTATAGTCTCATTTTAGCTATTAGCTCATTAAATTTTAACACTTAAAATTTCGTCGTTCGGTGAAAACCAAAGAGACACCGAACTAAAGAGACGCAGCATTTGGTTAATTCCAACATTCGGCGAAAACCATAGAGACGCGGCATTTGATTAATTCCGATGTTCGGTGAAAACCAAAGAGATGTGAATTTTAACACTTAGAATTCCATCACCTGGTTGATACAAAGAGGCACATTTAATTCATATAAATTCTAACACTTTAGAATTCCAACGGAATTGTTTGGAGAAGATTAATGTTATACATTAAATTCTACATGTAAATTTAATCTCTCAAATTTTAGTTATCTCATCATGTGAGATACTTATGCGAGAGGTTTGGGTTCAAGATTTGGTTTAAGCTGATCTGAATTTATTGGACTGAACCTACATAGATCATGGTCCTAGCACAAATCAAATTTGGCTAGTCCTGAATCTATTTAAATCAAAATCAAGTCTAATTTCAAATCAATATTTGAAATTGATTAGTCCTTCTAATAGACTTAAACCAAATTGAATCTTATTCACTTGTACTTAACCCAATTGAGATAATTCAATCAATCAAATTGATTAATTAAATCATATATGATTCTCAATCATTGATCAGCAAATAAATCATCCTAAGAAACTTCTATGCGTGTGACTCTTTAGGTTTAAACATAAGCCAGTAGCATAGGAACAACTTTCTATACTAATCGATGTGCCCATCTAGCAATGGAACCCGACATCTGGATAGGTCGAAGAGTTACCGAGCAAACTACAAGAACCCTAAGAAATAGTTACCGTATAATTCATCCTTTTGACCACAAATGCTAAGAATGGCTTAAGAGTCTGTCAACTCTAAACAGTAAATCCATAAAGTGATTTCAACTTTAGTGATCATGTGACTTTCACATGAAGTGCCTTGGCCAAGGTCTTGCTAAATTGAAACACAAGCATTTTTTATTTTAACGGGATAGGTCAAATTCCATCTTGATCCACAACTGACTACCATAAGTACTTGGCTGCACCCAGTAACCCTTCGTTGCTGGATTAGAAATTCAGGTGGTCCGGCACCTAAGTATAATGAGTTGCTTGCAAGTCACCGATTGTGATCTTCAGGTCTAAAGGATACTTATACCTATATCTTCTCGGATTAACTCTTGACAGCATAGTATCCAGAAATGAGTCACGTTCGATGAAATGTACTCCTACACTTTTGCCTGTATGTCATACCAGTGTCTCTACACTCCTTGATTAAGAGGACAACCAACAAATATGATATACAACGTCCTATAATTGATAGTACTATGACCCTTTCATAGTATATCATTTGATCGTGAACTCTTTTGAGAACCTTCAAAGATAAATCCTCCTTTATCATGAAGGAAGATCCTGAGGGCTTCATTACTATTAGAAGTTTTAAAAAGATGTTCTTGTAATGAATAAACTACCAAATAACTTTTATTAATATATCAATTTATATATAATTTACATTAGCATAATCATCAAATGATTGGCTTTAGGATACAATTCCCAACAATTTCTTTCTTCCTAGCTGGCAGATTAACCAGCTCCCAGGTTTGATTTTTTTTAATCATTTCTATTTTCATTCTTCATTGCTTTCTTCCAAACTTCTTGCTTAGAGGCTTCCTCATAATTCATTGGTTCAGCTATAAAGCATACCAATTGACAGCTTGCATAGATATCTTCCAAGCTTCTAATTTTTTTGGATGAAGATTCACTTTGCATTTCACTGCTACTTGTTTGCACACCATTATCATTTGATTCAGACTCAACTTCTCTCTCTGAGATTCGATTTTCACTGATATTAGGGACATTGATCACATCCTTCATTTGTATATTCAATGGCTTAGTTGCAGCATTTATAGTCCAATCTCATGTATTTTCTTCATCAAATACAACATCTGTACTAATTTCTCAAGCATGAACCTCATGTTTTATACTAAGACGCAGAAAGAAAAAGCTATTCTAGCTTTGCCTTGTACTGCGTTGTTTTGGAGTTAAATCATCCAAGCTGTGTGAATGTTGAAGATGGCCTTGTAACTTCAGAATCAGCATTTAGTACAGGTGGAAGAGTGATAGATGCATTTCAAAGTTCATTAGATCATGATATTGTTGAAGCTATGATTTATCTTCAAGATTGGTAGAGATGTAAGAAAAAAGGTAACTTATTGTATTTTATACAATATTTTTATTTGATATAACTTATTTATAATATTTTACTATTTTTTAAAATTTTATTTTAGGTTATATTCCTTTCATTGTTCACAATCTCAATTCTCCTACTATGTTGGATAACTAACTATTCTATCTCCATTAAAGATTCAAACAAATCAATATCAACTCATATATTATAATAAGGTAAATGCAAATGATGTGTAGTTTTTAAAAAATAAGTTATTATTTTTATTTAAGTATATCAAACTTTTGTACTACTATTTTTATTTTTATTTTTATTTTAGGATAATTAGAACATTGAAGATTATTATATGATGTTATTCAATGATTTATAAACTTTTTACTTAATAGTTTATGAAATACTTCATAAGACATTTGAGTTTATGAGACATTTAAGATTTATCGTCAACAAATCCTATTAGATATTTTCATATGATGACTTAATGCTTCTAGCTATATAATATAATACAAATTCTATATGTAGGTTGCCAATGTTGTCATGTATCATGGGCAACTGATATCGACATGCTGCCATGTATTAGGGGCAACCCATACTGACCTGCCAATTTTGCCTTGTTCATTTCATTCCAAAAATTTTGTGCTTGTGTGGGTTGTGATAATATTTTGAGCATATTCAATTCAATTTGACAATGATGATAGGGACTTCCAATTTATTTTGATGCTTAATGTGTGGGCTGTGAAATCATGACTTGGAGGGCATTTTTAAATGCAACCGTTGTGATTCACAACTTATGAAGCATATGTTTAACACTCTATCTGTGTGGGCTATGAAATCATGACTTGGAGGGCATTTCTAAATGCAACCATTGTGATTCACAACTTGTAAACCCCATGGATCACATGGGGTCAAATGTGGATCACGTGGGGAGGAAAAGTCTTCCCTCCGTGCGTGATTTCAGGGAAGGCGCCACCCATAAAATTCGGACAGGCACCGCCCTCTGTCCCCGCCCCTCACCATGATAAAAGGGGAGGGGAGGAGCTCCCTCCTCACCCCAATCTGCTACCTTCTGCATTGGCAAGGTAAGCAGAGTTTCGGAGAGAGAGGGAGAGGGAAGATAAGGCTGCGGCACTGGAGGCCGGGGCCCCCTCGCCGTAATGGTGGAGGAGCAGCCATGGGGTAGAGAAAGAGGGCCATTGGGCGGCCCTCCCTTGATGCAGAAACCAAGTCAGCACACGGCTTGGTTCAGATCTGGCAACAAGCCCATCGGCTCACTAGGCTCGGGCCACGGGCAACGGCCCCCACTGGCACCGGGGCAGCATCCGGTGAGGGTCCGGCCAGCCTTCCCTAGCCAGCCACACCGCCGCCCAAGTAGGGAGAAGGCAAGAGGAATAGAGGGAGAACAGGGAAGGAAGAAAAAGAGGGAGAAGAAGAAGAAGGAAAGAAAAAGAAAAGAAAAGAGAGGAAAAGGAGGAGGAGGCCGATGGAGGTTGGCACTATGCCGACCGATGGCGGCCGGTTGGCTGACCGAAGAAGGGCCGATGGTGGCCCGGTGATCGACAAGCATGGGTTCGAGTGAACCCAGGAAACAGAGAAGAAAAGAAACAAGAAGAAAGAAAGAAAAGGGAGGGGCTGGGCCCAGGTTCAGCCCAGCCTAGTTATCCCTTTTGGCTAATTTTTTGGGCACCAAATCGGGCCAGGTCCAATAAAAGGAAGATGGGGTTTGGATCAGTGTTGATCCTAGTTTCTTGGAGTATTTTTATTTTTCTATTTGGGCTTATATATTAGGAGGTATTCAAGCCCCAATTTAGCCCCTGGATTAAATTGGGTAGAATTTAGAAGTTATTTTGATATTCTGATTTTGGAGATTAAAATTTGAAAAATAAATGTTGTTGTTATTTAGGTGCCCAAATAGCTGATTTATACTTTTGAATTACATCAAAATGTAAGTAAGTCATTTATCATGATTTTTATGAGTAAATAAGCCATTTATTATGATATTTGTGATTTATTAAAGTATAGAAATTATGGATGCTATACTGATATATAGTATATTTGAAAATGAGAAAATTGATTTGATACTGAAAGATGTTGTTATGCTTTGGCAATAATACATGCTATTTTGCAAACGTGACATAAAAATGATATTTTATGAATATGCTATTATGTGTCACCACGGTCCACTATGACATGACATGATATGTTACATGACTCTGGTTAAACGGGACCCATCCTCCACAGGACGAATATGTGGAGAACACACATCCTTGAGTGTGCTGTGACAGGATACAGCATGATATGCTACATGACTCCAGTTAAACGAGACCAACCCTCCATAGGGTAAATATGTAGAGGACACACATTCATGGGATGTGCTGTGACAGGATACAACATGATATACTACATGACTCCGGTTCATCAAGACCCTTCTCCACAGCGCGAATATGTGGAGGACACACCTGAGGGGTGTTATATTTACGTGGACATAGTGTATGACCATGGAACATTGGTATAAAATGGAATTTACATGCTATTTACAGTGGTACAGTGGTTTTGATCTGAATTTGTATTTTGAAATGCTATATGGCAATAGCTTCCAAATTACTTTGAACATACGATATGCATGTGTTTTTACATATGAAATGATTATATTATAATACAGAGGGCTTACTTATTGAGTGTGAGCTCATTTAAATCTCACAATATTTTTTCAAAGCCAAAGGACTGAAAAAGGGATATAGGGTAGTTGGAGCATATATCAGAATAATTTAGATCCAACATTTTATTGTAACCCCATTGATTTAAGTATTATGGGCATGAAACCTAAAACTTATGAGTATGACTTGTATTAAAGTTATTGACTCTGAATGATATATAGTTATTACCTCTCCTTGCATTAAGTGTTATGATTTACGACGTCTTGCATGCCTGGCATGCGGTGGGTTGCTACCCCTTAACTACCACATCGGATCCAGGGTATGATAGCTTTAAATTTTATGGTATCAGAGCCACGCACCAACCAGAAGTGTAGGAGGTAAGTGCCACACAGGACAAAGTGCTACATTGATGGGAGCTACCTCTTGAACCTGTGGGGGCCACCTCTAGAATCCTGCAAGTGCAGGAGCTAAGTGCCACACAGGGTAAAGTGCTACATTAATGGGAGCCACCTCTTGAGCGTGGATGGGCTACCTCTAGAGTCCTGCCTACCTGGTTTGGCCTTAGGGATAAATACTTGATTGACTCTAGGCGAAACACTAGGATGATATTCGGAGGGTAATCAAAGCTTTGGATTCCAAATGTTCTTAAATGTGCATCAATTTTGAGGCTGAAATTTTTATAAGGAGGGAAGGGTGTAAACCCCGTGGATCGCATGGGATCAAATGTGGATCGTGTGGAGAGGGAAAGTCCTCCCTCCGTGCGTGATTTTGGGGAAGGCGCCGCCCATAAAATCTGGGCAGGCGCTGCCCTCTGTCCCCTCCCCTCACCATGATAAAAGGGGAGGGGAGGAGCTCCCTCCTCACCCCGAGCCGCTACCTTCTGCATCAGCAAGGTAAGCAGAGTTTCAGAGAGAGGGAGAGGGAATATGAGATTGCGGCACTGGAGGCCGGGGCCCCCTCGCTGCAATGGTGGAGCAGCCATGGGGTAGAGAAAGAGGGCTGCTAGGCGGCCCTCCCTTGACGCAGAAACCAAGCCAGCATGCAGCTTGGTTCGGATCCGGCAATGAGCCCGCCGGCTCGCCGGGCCTAGGCCGTAGGCAGCGGCCCCCACTGGCACCGGGATGGCGTCCGGTGAGGGTCTGGCCAGCCTTCCCTAGCTGGCCACGCCGCTGCCCAAGGAGGGAAAAGGCGGGAGGAATAGAGGGAGAACAGGGGAGGAAGAAAAAGAGGGAGGAGAAGAAGAAGAAGAAAAGAAAAAGAAAAGAAAAGAGAGGAAAAAGAGGAGGCCGATGGAGGTCGACACTATGCCGGCCGATGGTGGCCTGGTAACCGGAAAGCATGGGTTCAGTTGAACCCAGGAAACAGAGAAGAAAAGAAACAAGACGAAAGAAAGAAAAGGGAGGAGCTGGGCCCAGGTTCAGCCTAGCCTAGTTATCCCTTTTGGCTAATTTTTCGGGCCCCAAATCGGGCTAGGTCCAATAAAAGGAAGATGGGTTTTGGATCAGTGTTGATCCTAGTTTTTTGGGGTATTTTTATTTCCATTTGGACTTATATATTAGGAGATATTCAAGCTCCAAGTTAGCCCCAGGATTAAATTGGATAGAATTTAGAAGTTATTTTGATATACTGATTTTGAAGATTAAAAATTGAAAAATTGATGCTGTAGGTACCCAGGTGCCAAAATAGCGGATTTATACTTTTGGATTAGCGTCAGAAGGTAAGTAAGTCATTTAACATGATTTTTATGAGTAAATAAGCCATTTATCATGATTTTTGTGATTTATTAAAGTATAGAAATTATGGATGCTATACTGATATATAGTATATTATTTAAAATGAGAAAATAGATTTGATACTAAAAGATGCCATTATGCTTTTGGAAAAAATACATGCTATTTTGCAAATGTGACATTAAAATGATATTTTATGAATATGCTATTATGTGTCACCACGGTCTACTATGATATGGCATGATATATTACATGACTCCAGTTAAACGGGACCCACCCTCCATAGGGTGAATATGTGGAGGACACATACCTTGAGTGTGCTGTGACAGGATACAACATGATATGCTACATGACTCCGGTTAAACGGGACCTATCCTTCATAGGGTGAATATGTGAAGGACACATTCCTGGGATGTGTTGTGACAGGATACAACATGATATGCTACATGACTCTGGTTCATCGGAACCCATCTCCACAGGGTAAATATGTGGAGGATACACCCGAGGGGTGTTCTATTTACGTGGACGTAGTGTATGACCATGGAACATTGGTATAAAATGGAATTTACATGCTATTTACATTGGTACAGTGGTTTTTATCTGAATTTGTATTTTGAAATGTTATATGGTAATAGCTTCCAAATTACTTTGAACATACGATATGCATGTCTTGATAACACGGTAAAATGTATTTGATATTTGGAAGCTTGACATGTGTTTTTACATATGAAAATCTGCTTTACTAAAAACCTGAAATGATTATATTATATTACAGTAGGCTTACTTATTGAGTGTGAGCTCATTTAAATCTCACAATATTTTTTTAGAGCCAAAGGACTGAAGAAGGGATATAGGGTAGTTGGAGCATATATCAGAATAATTTAGATCCAACATTTTGTTGTAACCCCATTGATTTATGTATTATGGGCATAAACTTAAAACTTATGAGTATAGCTTGTATTAAAGTTATTGACTCTAAATGACATATAGTTATTACCTCTCCTTGTATTAAGTGTTATGATTTAGGATGCCTTGCATGCTGGCATGCGGCGGATTGCCACCCCTTGACTACCACTTTGGATCTGGGGCGTGACACAACTTGTGAAGCATATGTTTGACACTCTATCTGAGCCAAGGACCATGATGTTAGGTAGATTCATAGCATTTTCTGACTCGGATGCATGAAAATTGTAACCGTCAGGAAATAACAACTAATAATGTCTTTCTGAGCCTACTCAAACTATGTCCCTATATCTGATAAGTTACTATTTCAGTAATTTTTTCACAGTGCGAAACAATATAATGTTTTACTCTATCTGGGCCAAGGGCAGTCTTGAGTTACTTTCATATTTCATCTTGTCATCATCTTGATGATGGAACAGAAAACCCTTCTATGGATTATGTGATCCTTTCTTATTCTTTTGATTTTTTAGTTATCATTGCTAATGCTCAGAACTTCTTTCTTGTTTATCATATGCATGCTTGTGAATCCATTTGTTTAGGTACATATCCATCTACCATTCATAAATATTGATGTGGACACAATATTCTTCACTTTGATGTTCTAGCTTGTTTTGTTTTCAGGTTGAAGGTGATGGAAGATTAATTCTTGCTACAGGTGAGGTGGTTATGGAGGTTGAGCATATGCTTGGGGAAGATGCGAGCAGATGGGCTGCAGAGGAAGCCACAAAACATTTTGTTGTATTTGTTTCTAATGAAGGGTTGCCCTCTAAAAGGTCTGATTTTGAAGGTAATTAGTGTTGTATTTATCTTTTCTTGTTTATACTTTTCTCCTAGAGAAATTTATGTACTTACAAGTTAAAATACATAAACTTTAGCATAAAGTTTGGGTGTATACTCTTGTTATGTTCTTCTTATCTTTTTTTATTTGATTGTAGTTCTTGTGCTGTTAAAAGTGATATTTTAGTGAGCTAGTTTGTGCTTTTGAAGTATTTCTCAGATGCTTTCTTCCTCTGGTATGCCAAAAATTTTATGCATCTTACATAGGCTATGAACTTGTTTTGTGATGCTACTCCAGCTTTAGTTTCTTATGGAAACCAATGCAATTTTTCCTCTTTATTTTGTTTTTGGTTACTTTGTATTGTATTAATTGGTGAGACCGTGAGAGCCATATAATCTCTCTCCTCTTTTTGATACATAATTAGTAATTTATTAATCTTTTTTCTTCTTTGTGCCATCTTAATTTCATTTTTCTCATTTAATTTATAGAGGGAAATTTGTTTGTGAACAAGTATGGAATTTCATAAGAAGTATGGAATTTCATGAATAGCTTGATTTATGCTAGAAAAACTTTAATCAAAAGTCTGTCAATAGGCAGTGGTTTAAAACGTGGTGCATGAGGCTACACATGCAGCTAGAACACGTGGATGCCCCTAAACCACTCCACATTGTCTATATGCAAACATATTGTGACCTATGATGCGGAGTTTGTGCCAAGTTCAGAGGATGGATACACCGTGATTATAAGTTTTTCATGCTCCTCAAAAGATTAGTGCTAATACTTCTTTTCTTTGTTTACTTATGTAATACCCAGACAGCTATTGGCCTTTTGTTTATAGATTGCATTAGCTGTTTGCCAACACCTGCTTGTGCTGCTTGCACTTGTTAGTTGATGCACATAATTATTTCAATAGAAGGTGTTGTTATAAGATATATTAGCATTGCTTAAATTTATAGTGCCACAGCATACATAATGTACACATTGGTTGGTATTATATGGCATCTATGTTCCAAATTGACACCAAAATTCAATGCAAATTAAGTATTCTAATTTTTTGTATTATAGTATATAGGAATATCATTTTTTGTATCAAACACTACCTTAATATCCGATTTGTATCCGTATCCATATATAACAAATATGGATATACTTGATATCCAATTTATATCCGTATTCGTATATAACAAATATGGATATGCTTGATATCCGATTCATATCCGTACCCATATATAACAAATATGGATATGCTTAATATCCGATTTGTATCCGTATCCGTTTAGAATAAATATGGACATGAATTTTAATATCCATTTAATATTCATATCCGTATTCATATCCATTAAAAATATGGATACAAATATGGATATACTACTATCCGATCCGTATTCGATCCACTTTCAGCCCTAATGAGGCTGCCTGAATGCTGAGAAATTGATATATTAACAGTAGTGTCAATAATAGCAAAGGGCTCGAGAAAATTAGTAAAACCTCTCTACGAAATGATCTGATCTTATTAAGTATGGTTAATTTAAGTCAAAAGTCGCAACAGACCTACAAGGGTATTACCATATGTATTCTAAGCAAGATTAAAGTGCTTCAAATGTTTGATTTTGAGCCAGCACAAATGTAAACATTATAAGTTACTCAAGAAAAAAAAAAAAAATCATGACGGGCATTGGAGAGAGAAGAAAAATAAAAAAGATACCATATTATGGATGCATTGGGCAAAATAAACCATGACTATAGGAGCCATTAGGTCCTTCAAGATAAAGACACATAGCATTGAGTCTAGCTGGCCCACACAACCTCCCACTCATACTGGTTTTTTGATGCCATCATGAATTTCATACAAGAGATCATAACTCGTTTTTGCTCAAAAATTCCCAGCTAAATAATAACATGAAACAAAGAAGCATTCATATTTCATTCATTGACAATTTGTATTTCATGAAATTCCTGTTCAGATTCTTTTCAGATATAGTTAAGAAGGTCAAAATTCATTAAATTGTTAAAATAGCTGAGATTGCTGCGTGGATATGCATTCAGGATTTCATGAAATACTACAGAGCTTCATTTCGTTTCCATGATTACAAGAAGACTGGAATTCTTACAGAATATGAACTGCCCGTGTTACAATGAAAATTTCTTTTTTGAACACCCAGATTGCAATTTGTACAAGAGACACGATCTATTGCTTCAAAGTAAAGAAGAATCCGATCTTATTTCAGACACTTCGCTCTGTTGCTTTCTTGCCTGCTGACCCCTCTAAGATATGGATATCCCACGTTCATTTTCTGAGAGGGTATATTACCATGTTCGTTGTCTCAGGGTGAGCTACCTGCCAGGCTTGTGACATCTTCAAGCGTGCTTGTCCCTGGATCTATGCTGAAATCCACCCCATGCACTACTCTTGATGGCTGCTCTGCTCCTGAACCTCCCTCACATTGACCAAAAATTAGATCAAAAGTAGTGAGAATAAAGGAATTCGATATGACAAGCGCCGAACAAGAACAAAACATGCACGAAGTCAAATTCCGCCGCTTACTTGCCTGCATTAATTCTCTATGACAAAAATTGCTCGTCTTGTTGTCGGACCAAATGTTCAAGTTAATGAGATATCCAACTGCGCCTAGCTAAACATGAAATGAACAGCGAGCAAAAGGTTTTGTTCCAAAACTTTGGAAAATCATCTTGCATGTTTTTTTTTTTAAAGAAAAAAATCATCAGGCTATTTGATCATGATTGGGCAATGGATTGCAAGGATAGAAAACAAGGTTGCTATTACTACTTTGTTTACTAAATCCTTCGAGGTTCAAAAATTTACATATTTGGAAAACAACTGAACCGCGTTAAACAACTGAAAAATCAGAAAATTTGTGAAAAAAAAAATAGATTTGTAAAACAACTGAAGGTGAGTAAGAGTTAAACTGAACCGCGTTTGCTAACTTTTATGAGAAAATTAAGATCTTTCACCCAAATTCCATATCTTTTCACAGAATAAATCAGAAAGTTCATTACCTAAGCTAGCCCTGGTCTCATGATGAGAAGATGGAGCACCTGAGCAGATGTTATAACAGCTGACCTGTCCTGTGCTCTCCAAACGTCCTTTATATACACGGCCAAAACCTCCTTCCCCAAAAGGCATTCTGGTCTAAAGTTTTCCGTTGCAGCAGCAAGCTCATGAGAAGATGGAACACCTGAGCGCCCCCTCTCAACGTCCTCACCTCCTTGCTCCAACTTATCTGGCGATCGAAAACATGAGAGACAACCCATGTCTAATGCGCCCCGAGGTAATCTCACAGAAGTTGGAGAGAAAATTGGCCGCCCGCTGATCAGCAAGAGCAGCAAAAAGAAGAGGGTTAAAAAATAAATAGAAAGCCAGTTTTTAGGCAAGCAAGGGAAAGAGAGCGTTTCAGGGTACGTTTCTGGCTGGAGCGAGCAGTCGAAGTCCATCGCGGAAACTTCTTCACGGATAAGGCTGAAGCCAGAAATAGAAAGCCCGGTCTTGGCCGACGGAGGATATGGAGGAGGGTTCAAGAACCTAGGATCCATATATAGGGTTAATAGGCGTGGCATTCCGCACCAATGGGAGTTTGGAGGGAGAAGACAAGGGGATGAAGCGTGGGTGGCAAGGGGAAGGGAGTGAGGAGGGAGCGTGCATGCAACGTTCTATTTATAGAGGATATGAGACGGAGGTAGGGCCAGGGAGCGTGAAACCGGCCGCTGTGGGCGACCACAGGTTTCAACGAAACCGAGGGTGGAAGGAGGGAGGATGGAGCGCGTGACGGCTGCTAGCGAGAAACCACGGTTTTCGACAAGACCGATGCGTGGAAAGGGAAGCTGGAATGGCTGCTAGCGAGAAGAGGGAGGCGTTACGAATGGAAGCGGCATCATAAGCGGTTTTAGAAAACGGGATGCAGGGAACCATGGATTTCGAGCTTAAATCCTCTACCGGATGCACGGTAGAAATGCCACATCATATCAAAATGATCTCAAATAAATTTATATTAATAGAAAAATAATATGAAAGCATTTTTTAGCTTGGCATTTTTTTTTCAATTAACAAAAAATATTTTGGTTTTAAAATTTCAGCCTTTTATCATTGCTTGAGGATGAACTTAATTAAATACTCATCTTCATGAATAAGTTAATTAGGATTGCAAGATTCAATGGTGATTATAAAATAGAGTAATTGGTGCAATCAAATGCAGTGGTCTTCCACTAAATCATCATCGATTTGAAGTGGATAAAGATGATCATGCATCAAGAATAACACTATTTCACATTTATAGGCACTTTGTATGCAATCTCAACATATTCTATTAAGTATGAATCTTGGAAATCAGTGATGGATGCACCTTGCATTCACTCCACGGGTTGGTTTCCTCTAGCAATATAAAGGTCTTATATGAGGTCTTAAGTGGTCCCTTGGCATGTAACTTTGCAATTAATTAATCCAACTTTAATAACTTAGAAAGAAAAAGTTATTACGACAAACCGAATTGTTTCAAATATTAGTCATAACTTTCAAGATAAATAACCACTTATTTGGTCAATATAAATGAGTTGGATACATTCTATCACCCTTCCGATAACCATTTAATAGGATGTGAGGGGAATTATTTGCTCCATAGTTTTGCCAACAAAAAATTGCTGAGTGGACAATCAAGATTGATACTATGTGGTGCCTAATTTGGGTGAAAAGGTGAGAAATAGAAAGCAGCTATACATCTACGGATTAATTGATTGACATTAATGTTAGTATCATTAGACCAACCAAATAAAGTTAATTGACCCAAGGTTTGTCCATGTTCTCTCTGATAGTGGACTTTTGCGATGGTTGTGAATCACGGAATGTGAAAGATGGCTCCTAACGAGATAGGGATCGAAGACGCCATCCCTCAAACATGATCGAATGGAGGACTTGCATCCAATTAAAAAAAAAAATTAGTGTGAGGAAGCCATGCATGTTATCCTTAGATTAACATATATATATATATATATATATATATATATATATATATATATATATCTTAGTAGTTGAAAAGTAGTTTTTCTTTCTTTCTTTCTTTATACAGATCAATCAATCTAATTCGAGTTGACTTTATTCTAGAAGTATGTGTAGTTTATCTTCTATCATTCTTTGACACGTCAATTTATCCATCAGCCTCCCTTTCTATTTTATACTATGGCACACTTGTATGCCCGCACAAAAGAGGTTTCAATAGGTTTCAAGATAAGATGAGGATTTTTGTCATGTTCAAGAAAGTTTCATCGTTGATGTGGACATCAGAAGTTGGATCGATGACGAGTTCTTAAAATTGAAAGACTTTTTGAACTTTGCTTTGTAAAGTGCTTGAGGTATTATTTTGTCTTCCGATGGATGTGATGTGAGGGGCATGATGTTAGGGGCATTGTTTACACTAAGTTATAACTTTCCTCGTCTCCCTCATTGTTCAAGGCAGCATAACCCCAGTTTATCCATCTTCTTCGTCTCTGCGTGTCTGTTGAAGTACGATTGCATGCCAGACACTAGGTTCTAGACTCTAGTTAGCAGAGGATCCTCTCATTTGTCCAAGGAAAAGAGAAAGGCAAAAAACAAGTTAGAAAAAAAAGGGCAACAACTTTGTTTCGTTTATATTATTGCGCATTAATCTAAAGTAATGTTTTGCTTCTTATATATATTACATTCTAAACGAAATGATATGAACTGTTAACCAGCATGTCTGATTTGACAAGCAGAATGGGAGGTTCTCTTAACTGAAATATTTCAGCTACTTCCATTGGTGAGCTAGGTCGTTGACGATTGGAGCGACGTAATAATTTAAGAGGTTATTATTTATCGGCTGCATGCTTTCGTCCGTGAAGGCCACCCTCGGGAATCAATCGGTGATGGCTTAGTAGTTTCTGAGGACCCTGTTCGAAACTTCTAACTCCACGGGGAGGCAATATGCCTTGGTAGGTGTTAGCAGTGAGCCTCCTCACCTCCATCTCCTCGTCATCAGGAAACGACGATCGATGATGAAGAAAGAGAGTTACGAATACCATGGAAACTTCTTCACGGAAAAGGCTGAAGTGAGCAGTAGAAAGTCGGGCCGAAGAACCTAGGATTCATAGGGTTTATAGGCGTGGCATGCAGCACTAATGAAGGGTTTGGAGGAAGAAGAAAAGGGGATGAACGGTGGGGGCAAGGGGAAGGGATCGAGTACGTGAGGAGGGAGCGTGCATGTAACGTCCAATTTATAGAGGATATGAGACACGGGTTGGGGAGAGGGAGCGAGCAGGGGAGCGTCAAACCGATCAAAATTTGATATATGCTACTCAACGTGCACCATAGTAATTCAAGAACACGTCATATCAAAATTACTTCCAAAATATTTATATATTAAATTATATTATAATAAAAATAAATAATATGGATACTTTATTTTCTAGGCATCTTTTTTTTTCTTCAATTAATGGGGGATATGTTGGTCTCAAAATCTTAACTTAGTAGCTTGAGGATGAGATCTTAAATCCTCATTCTTGTGAATAAGTAGTTTAAGGTTGCTACACTGAATCATGATTATAGACTGGAGTGATTTGGAATTGTTGTTGCATATAATCATGTTACTGTAATCAAATGCACCACTCAGGTCCGAAGTAGTCCTCTCTTGCTTAGTTCTTTCATTCCCCTATCTCCCATGTGGTTTAAGCGGTAATGCCACATCATGTACACATCCCGAGGATCCTGTTCCATAGCTGCTGCCTCAAATTTTCCTGGCACCACAAAGCCCTCCAACCTGTATGGTTGTTCTCCAGCCTTCTTGCTCTCATCACCACCATAGCTCCATTGGAGATGTTCAAAACTCCACTCCTGGCATGACTACTAAAGATGTATCCAGTCTGCTCTAGATAACCCAGTGACACCAAATTCTTCTTGAGTTCTGGGAATGCTTACGCTGGTAAGAGTGCGCACCATGCCATCAAACATCCTCACCCTCACTGTGCCAATCCCTGCCACCTTGCAAGGGTGATCATCTTCAAGAGTCATACCCCTCATCAACCTCTGTGTAAGTACTGAACCACGACCGTTTGGGAGTGTAATGATGAGAACAGGCTGAATCCAAGGTCCATATCTCTGTACTGTAATTATGACCATCTGATACCACCAAGAAATCATCCTTCACCTCCTGTCCTGCAACTATACACACAGACTCAGATCCTTCCTTTTCTCCCTTTTTCAACTTAAGACAATCCCTTTTAAA
>UESW01004913.1:180337-208437 GCA_900491605.1 Calamus simplicifolius | reverse complement strand
TTGCAATTTGTACAAGAGACACGATCTATTGCTTCAAAGTAAAGAAGAATCCGATCTTATTTCAGACACTTCGCTCTGTTGCTTTCTTGCCTGCTGACCCCTCTAAGATATGGATATCCCACGTTCATTTTCTGAGAGGGTATATTACCATGTTCGTTGTCTCAGGGTGAGCTACCTGCCAGGCTTGTGACATCTTCAAGCGTGCTTGTCCCTGGATCTATGCTGAAATCCACCCCATGCACTACTCTTGATGGCTGCTCTGCTCCTGAACCTCCCTCACATTGACCAAAAATTAGATCAAAAGTAGTGAGAATAAAGGAATTCGATATGACAAGCGCCGAACAAGAACAAAACATGCACGAAGTCAAATTCCGCCGCTTACTTGCCTGCATTAATTCTCTATGACAAAAATTGCTCGTCTTGTTGTCGGACCAAATGTTCAAGTTAATGAGATATCCAACTGCGCCTAGCTAAACATGAAATGAACAGCGAGCAAAAGGTTTTGTTCCAAAACTTTGGAAAATCATCTTGCATGTTTTTTTTTTTTAAAGAAAAAAATCATCAGGCTATTTGATCATGATTGGGCAATGGATTGCAAGGATAGAAAACAAGGTTGCTATTACTACTTTGTTTACTAAATCCTTCGAGGTTCAAAAATTTACATATTTGGAAAACAACTGAACCGCGTTAAACAACTGAAAAATCAGAAAATTTGTGAAAAAAAAAATAGATTTGTAAAACAACTGAAGGTGAGTAAGAGTTAAACTGAACCGCGTTTGCTAACTTTTATGAGAAAATTAAGATCTTTCACCCAAATTCCATATCTTTTCACAGAATAAATCAGAAAGTTCATTACCTAAGCTAGCCCTGGTCTCATGATGAGAAGATGGAGCACCTGAGCAGATGTTATAACAGCTGACCTGTCCTGTGCTCTCCAAACGTCCTTTATATACACGGCCAAAACCTCCTTCCCCAAAAGGCATTCTGGTCTAAAGTTTTCCGTTGCAGCAGCAAGCTCATGAGAAGATGGAACACCTGAGCGCCCCCTCTCAACGTCCTCACCTCCTTGCTCCAACTTATCTGGCGATCGAAAACATGAGAGACAACCCATGTCTAATGCGCCCCGAGGTAATCTCACAGAAGTTGGAGAGAAAATTGGCCGCCCGCTGATCAGCAAGAGCAGCAAAAAGAAGAGGGTTAAAAAATAAATAGAAAGCCAGTTTTTAGGCAAGCAAGGGAAAGAGAGCGTTTCAGGGTACGTTTCTGGCTGGAGCGAGCAGTCGAAGTCCATCGCGGAAACTTCTTCACGGATAAGGCTGAAGCCAGAAATAGAAAGCCCGGTCTTGGCCGACGGAGGATATGGAGGAGGGTTCAAGAACCTAGGATCCATATATAGGGTTAATAGGCGTGGCATTCCGCACCAATGGGAGTTTGGAGGGAGAAGACAAGGGGATGAAGCGTGGGTGGCAAGGGGAAGGGAGTGAGGAGGGAGCGTGCATGCAACGTTCTATTTATAGAGGATATGAGACGGAGGTAGGGCCAGGGAGCGTGAAACCGGCCGCTGTGGGCGACCACAGGTTTCAACGAAACCGAGGGTGGAAGGAGGGAGGATGGAGCGCGTGACGGCTGCTAGCGAGAAACCACGGTTTTCGACAAGACCGATGCGTGGAAAGGGAAGCTGGAATGGCTGCTAGCGAGAAGAGGGAGGCGTTACGAATGGAAGCGGCATCATAAGCGGTTTTAGAAAACGGGATGCAGGGAACCATGGATTTCGAGCTTAAATCCTCTACCGGATGCACGGTAGAAATGCCACATCATATCAAAATGATCTCAAATAAATTTATATTAATAGAAAAATAATATGAAAGCATTTTTTAGCTTGGCATTTTTTTTTCAATTAACAAAAAATATTTTGGTTTTAAAATTTCAGCCTTTTATCATTGCTTGAGGATGAACTTAATTAAATACTCATCTTCATGAATAAGTTAATTAGGATTGCAAGATTCAATGGTGATTATAAAATAGAGTAATTGGTGCAATCAAATGCAGTGGTCTTCCACTAAATCATCATCGATTTGAAGTGGATAAAGATGATCATGCATCAAGAATAACACTATTTCACATTTATAGGCACTTTGTATGCAATCTCAACATATTCTATTAAGTATGAATCTTGGAAATCAGTGATGGATGCACCTTGCATTCACTCCACGGGTTGGTTTCCTCTAGCAATATAAAGGTCTTATATGAGGTCTTAAGTGGTCCCTTGGCATGTAACTTTGCAATTAATTAATCCAACTTTAATAACTTAGAAAGAAAAAGTTATTACGACAAACCGAATTGTTTCAAATATTAGTCATAACTTTCAAGATAAATAACCACTTATTTGGTCAATATAAATGAGTTGGATACATTCTATCACCCTTCCGATAACCATTTAATAGGATGTGAGGGGAATTATTTGCTCCATAGTTTTGCCAACAAAAAATTGCTGAGTGGACAATCAAGATTGATACTATGTGGTGCCTAATTTGGGTGAAAAGGTGAGAAATAGAAAGCAGCTATACATCTACGGATTAATTGATTGACATTAATGTTAGTATCATTAGACCAACCAAATAAAGTTAATTGACCCAAGGTTTGTCCATGTTCTCTCTGATAGTGGACTTTTGCGATGGTTGTGAATCACGGAATGTGAAAGATGGCTCCTAACGAGATAGGGATCGAAGACGCCATCCCTCAAACATGATCGAATGGAGGACTTGCATCCAATTAAAAAAAAAAATTAGTGTGAGGAAGCCATGCATGTTATCCTTAGATTAACATATATATATATATATATATATATATATATATATATATATATATATATATCTTAGTAGTTGAAAAGTAGTTTTTCTTTCTTTCTTTCTTTATACAGATCAATCAATCTAATTCGAGTTGACTTTATTCTAGAAGTATGTGTAGTTTATCTTCTATCATTCTTTGACACGTCAATTTATCCATCAGCCTCCCTTTCTATTTTATACTATGGCACACTTGTATGCCCGCACAAAAGAGGTTTCAATAGGTTTCAAGATAAGATGAGGATTTTTGTCATGTTCAAGAAAGTTTCATCGTTGATGTGGACATCAGAAGTTGGATCGATGACGAGTTCTTAAAATTGAAAGACTTTTTGAACTTTGCTTTGTAAAGTGCTTGAGGTATTATTTTGTCTTCCGATGGATGTGATGTGAGGGGCATGATGTTAGGGGCATTGTTTACACTAAGTTATAACTTTCCTCGTCTCCCTCATTGTTCAAGGCAGCATAACCCCAGTTTATCCATCTTCTTCGTCTCTGCGTGTCTGTTGAAGTACGATTGCATGCCAGACACTAGGTTCTAGACTCTAGTTAGCAGAGGATCCTCTCATTTGTCCAAGGAAAAGAGAAAGGCAAAAAACAAGTTAGAAAAAAAAGGGCAACAACTTTGTTTCGTTTATATTATTGCGCATTAATCTAAAGTAATGTTTTGCTTCTTATATATATTACATTCTAAACGAAATGATATGAACTGTTAACCAGCATGTCTGATTTGACAAGCAGAATGGGAGGTTCTCTTAACTGAAATATTTCAGCTACTTCCATTGGTGAGCTAGGTCGTTGACGATTGGAGCGACGTAATAATTTAAGAGGTTATTATTTATCGGCTGCATGCTTTCGTCCGTGAAGGCCACCCTCGGGAATCAATCGGTGATGGCTTAGTAGTTTCTGAGGACCCTGTTCGAAACTTCTAACTCCACGGGGAGGCAATATGCCTTGGTAGGTGTTAGCAGTGAGCCTCCTCACCTCCATCTCCTCGTCATCAGGAAACGACGATCGATGATGAAGAAAGAGAGTTACGAATACCATGGAAACTTCTTCACGGAAAAGGCTGAAGTGAGCAGTAGAAAGTCGGGCCGAAGAACCTAGGATTCATAGGGTTTATAGGCGTGGCATGCAGCACTAATGAAGGGTTTGGAGGAAGAAGAAAAGGGGATGAACGGTGGGGGCAAGGGGAAGGGATCGAGTACGTGAGGAGGGAGCGTGCATGTAACGTCCAATTTATAGAGGATATGAGACACGGGTTGGGGAGAGGGAGCGAGCAGGGGAGCGTCAAACCGATCAAAATTTGATATATGCTACTCAACGTGCACCATAGTAATTCAAGAACACGTCATATCAAAATTACTTCCAAAATATTTATATATTAAATTATATTATAATAAAAATAAATAATATGGATACTTTATTTTTCTAGGCATCTTTTTTTTTCTTCAATTAATGGGGGATATGTTGGTCTCAAAATCTTAACTTAGTAGCTTGAGGATGAGATCTTAAATCCTCATTCTTGTGAATAAGTAGTTTAAGGTTGCTACACTGAATCATGATTATAGACTGGAGTGATTTGGAATTGCTGTTGCATATAATCATGTTACTGTAATCAAATGCAGCAATTTTATCACTTCAATTCATATAAATTATTAGTGATTTAAAGTGGATAAGGATGATGCATGGTGCACAATTATAATACTTTCACATTTAGTATTGTGGGCATTATATATATATATATATATATATATATATATATATATATATATATTCAGTCAATAAAATTTAGAGTTCTATTATTAGATGATTGGGTGAGAAAGAATCTTCCATCCATATAATTCACTCTGAATTGTGCAAGCATCATCCAAGAATAAACTCGAAAACTATCTCTTGCATTACAACAATTAGGATGCTAATTTAAATCTATGGTCCCCAAGATGGGACTGCAACCAACTTAATGACAACAAAAATAACAGCTTAACTCAATATTCAAGTATTTGCCAAACCAGATAATAACGTAGAGATCATATAGAGCACATTTCAATAAGCATGCAGCAAACCTAACGCTTAATCATGCCATTCTCTCTCTCAAGAATATTTAATCAGATGGGTTAGACGTTACTTATAGAATCATTTTATTTATTAAAAAATATATGACATAAATTACAGGAATTCATTTGGTCTACCGTCAAAGATGATGCAATTCATATTTAAGGTTGTATCAAAATTCATGTTTATATTGTGTGACCTAGCTATAATTTTATTCTCAATTTTTAAGCAAAATGCAAGTGAAAATTTCCAAATCAACTCCCGATGATGATGATTTCTCTCGGTGTGGCAAGTATACTAAATCCAAAATCATTTTTCACGTTCCATTTAACTATGAATTCCTATTGAAACACTACAAATTTTAAGAACAATCAAAATATCATGAGAAAAAAAAAACAATCACCACAATACAATTATCACTTAAGAGTACTTCCGAGCTTGGCATCGCTGTGGGCGAAGTTGCAGGTAGCTCTGGCGAGGGCAACGACCATGTTGGAAGAGTACAAACAGCTTGATCCTGTACAACTTCCATCTTTCATCTAATCAAGAAGTGCATTTTGATGCCCCACTCCTCACAAAATCTTTGGAACTCCCTGCTGGTGTATTCTCCGCTATTGTCTGACCTCAGACACTTCACACTCCTACCCTATTCCTTTTCTACCTCAGCTTTTCAGATCCTGAACTTGGTGAAAAACTCTGATCTCTTCTTCGTGAAGTAGATCCACTGTTTTCTTGAGAAATCATCTATCAGGATCAAGAAGTATCTAGCCTTATTTCTTGTAGAAATCGAGGCTGATCCTCGACATCCATGTATACTAGCTCAAGGGGTTCTGCACTCCTAGCTGTGCTGACCAAGAATTTCACTCTCTTCTGCTTTTCCATCTGACATGGCTCACAGATCTCCACGACTCCACCACTCATATCTGAAAGTAGTCCTTTCTTGCTCAGTTCTTTTATCCCCTTGTCTCTTATGTGGCCTAGGCGGTAATACCACATCCTATACACATCCCGAAGAACTTATTCTACAGCTACTGCCTTAGATTTTATGGTTATCATAGAGCCATCCAACCTGTATAGGTTGTTCTTCAGCCTTCTTCCTTTCATCACCACAATAGCTCCAATATTGAAGATATTCAAAATTCCACTCCTGGCATGACTGCTGAAGCTATATCCAGTCTGCTCCAGGTACCCCAGTGACACTAGATTCTTCTTGAGTTCTGGGACATGCTTCACGCTGATAAGAGTGTGCATCATGCCATCAAATATCCTCACCCTTACTATGCCAATCCCTGCCATCTTGCAAGAATGATCATCTTCAGGAGTCACACACCCCTCATCAACCTCTATGTAAGTACTAAACCATAATCGATTGAAAGTGTAATAATGAAAACAAGCTGAATCTAAGGTCCACATATCTGTACTTTGCATATGACCATCTGATACCATCAAGAGATCATCATCCACCTCCTGGCCTGCAACTGTACTCACAGATATCCTTCCTTTTCTTCCTTTTTTTCACTTAGGACAGTCCCTTTTAAAATGTCCTATCTCACCACACTTGTAGCACTTAGCCTTCCTGGACTTTGACCATCCTCAAGGCTTGCTCCTGTCCCTGCCTCTGCCTGACCCTTTCCCAACTAATAGATCCTCCTAGGGAATAGCTTCCTTGGTCATCCTCTTTCTCTACTCATTCGTTCGAAGTACCAAGCCAATATCTTCAAAGAAAATGTTTCTTTCCCATAGAGCACCATCGTGACCAATGAGTCATGAGATATGGGCAATGAAAACAATAACAAAAGTGCCTTATCTTTCTTCTCCATCTTGACCTCGACATTTAGCAATTCATTGCTTAACTAGTCGAGCACCTGGATGTGGCCCAGCACATCTCCAGCTTTTGACATCCAAAGACTGTAGAGACGCTTCTTCAATATCAACTTGTTGCATATATTCTTTCCCATATAGAGGGCTTGCAAATTTGACCAGAGTCCCTTCGGGGTCTTCTCCTTCAGTACTGAATAAAGGACTAAATCTATCAAACATTCTCTGATCAATGAACATGCTTTCTTCTCCAACAACATCCACTGCTTATTAGTCATCCCATCTGACTTTTCTTCCAAAGCCAAATCTAAACCCTGTTGTACAAGAAGGTCTTCAACCCGAACTTTTTACATGGAGAAACTTTTCTTTCTATCAAACTTTTCAAAATATCTTTTTATGCTACTACTCATGACCAGATCTCAAATATAGCACAAAAATAACTTTTAAAAAATTAAGAGTTACCTTGATGAGGCCTTGTTAAAATTATTTCAACTCCTTGAAGATCTCTAAATTACTCCTTCCTAAATCAGGCTCTGATACCAATTGTTGGAGTTTAGTCATCGATGAACAGCAATGGGATCAACCTTGCTGAAGAAATACCTTCGACTTGCATCCTTTTCTGTCAATAATTAGACTGGTGTAGTGATTAAAGCATTGCTCTTGAACCTCTTGTTCTTGGTTCAAAACACTGCTACTCCCTTTATTCTAAAGATTTTTTTAATCTTTATTTCTATGACTTGCTGGAATACCCAAGCGTGATATCCCTCTTCACGTTGATGCTTTCCGTGATGCCTTGTCTCACATACTTGCTTGTCCCATGGCTCCTCCCAAGAACCTTTCCGTGAAGCCTTGTCTCACATACTTGCTTGTCCCATGGCTCCTCCCAAGAACCAATCGTGCTGGAACGCCTCTCCCCCAAGATTTGACTCCTTGCATTGACCATGAGTCCCCATTCCTACTTGGGTCTTCACTCCGCTCCATGAGGATCTGGTTCCACGTGATGCCTTCGAAAGTCTCACACCCTCCAAACGCCCTTAAGGACCACAAAGCCCCTTCCCTAGCGGCAAGATCCCACGAAGCCCGTTCGACTTCATCCTTGGGAGAATCTCGCTGGATCCATGCGTTCTCCTAGGAGGCGCCTTCCTCCCGTCGCTTCCTGATGACAGTTCCCACTGTAGAGCCTGGTGTGGTACTCCAAAGCTTAAATCCTAGGATGGAGGTTTGTAGGCTCCACAGGGTTAAGGCCCAGGTTGTTGGGTCTTGAGGGGGCTAGTTTATCATTGGGCTGGGTTTGGGCCCAAGGTGTGGATTGGTCCAAGGGAGTTTTTTAGGGTTTATTACCCATATAATAAGGCATCGGTTCATGTGTAGTGTTGGTTTTATTTTGGTGGCCGTCATGGGGACGGGTTATATATAGTCATGTAACGATGATGATTATAGAAGAATGAAAGAAACCCTTTTCTCCCTACAATAAGCTATCCCTTCTCTTCCTCCTCCTCTCTTTCTCACATATAGATGCCCTAGGTTTCTAGGGTTTTATTGCTGCCATCTCTGCCCTAGCCATCTTCTTGGAGCCGCCTCTCTCAAGAAGGAGAAGGAAGAAACCCTAGCAGTACCTTCTCCTTGGGCAGCGTCTCTTGATTCTCTGGATCAGATCTGAAGGTTCACGTGAGGAAGAAGAGAGGCCACGACCCTCTCTTACAATCTTGGGGCGCAAGAAACCAAGGAAAATCCTAGTTGCTAATCAATCTGGGAAGATTACCAAGATCAAGATCCAAAATTCTGCTGCAGAAATTTCAGCAGGGATATCATCTCGCTTCCGCATCTCCACACGACTTGGGGCTGGTCGAATGCGTGCTATGCTCCAAGGTTAGAAAGAGGACGATCCACTCTTCATTTGGTATCAGAGCCTCGGTGATTTGGTGGAGAAAAGATTGGATCTTGGGCGTTTCTTGGTAAGATATCAAACCAGAAATTTCTGCAGCAAGTTTAATTTTCTGTTTTTGTTGTGTGCATTGTTTCTTGGTTGGATATGGCATCTAGTAGCTTTAAATTGGATTTTGAAAAGTATGATGGCAAGGGGAACTTCACCCTATGGCAGCAAAGGGTGAAGGATTTATTGGTACAGCAAAGGATTTATAAGGTCTTGGTGAAACAAAGACCGGATAATGTAAGTCATGAGGATTGGGAGGAGTTAGAGGAGATTGCATTTAGCACAATCAGGATGTGCTTGGCTGATCAAGTCTTGCGGAGATTTGCACGCAGACCACGGCAAGGGGGCTATGGGAAACTTTAGAGAACACTTACATGGGAAAGAGCATGACAAACAAGTTGTGGTTGAAGAAACAGTTGTACAGCTTGAGAATGCCTGAGGGAGGAGATCTTGTGGCCCATATTCAGAAATTCAATCAAGTGTGCTCAGAGGTGATGAGCCTTGATGTGAAGATTGATGAAGAAGACAAGACCCTCATCTTGTTGTGTTCGCTACCCAGTTCCTATGATGGTCTGATTACAACCTTGGTGTATGGGAAGGAGACCCTGAATTATGAAGAGGTTGTGGGGGTGCTGAGATCAAACCAGCAAAGAGAAAAGATTCGCATGGGAAACTCTAACACAGAGGTACTTGCTGTGAATGAGAGGCAAGGAAGACCCTGGAAAAGGTTAGAGGCAAGTCCAAAGGCAGATCTAAGTCTCGGGGCAAGCAGAAAGCATGGAAGTGTTACAAGTGTCATCAGATTGGTCACCTGAAGAGAAATTGCCCACTTCTGAAGAATGAGAAGGGGAAGGGCATTTCAAGGGAGGTTCAGCCAGCAATGGTGGTGCAAATTCATCTGAAGACAGTGAAGATGATGTACTGGTAGTTTCAGATGGGACCAAGAAGTGTGATAGTTGTTGGACACTTGACTCAGCATGTTCTCACCATTATACTTCGCATAGGGAGTGGTTTGCAACTTATGAAGAATCTGATGGAGGGAGTGTATGCCTTGGTGATAATCATCCTTGTAAGGTTGCTGGAGTTGGAAGCATAAGGGTGAGGATGTATGATGGGGTTATAAGGACTTTAACCAATGTCAAACATGTCCCGGAGTTGAAGAAGAATCTAATTTCTTTGGGCTACCTGGAGAAGCATGGGTATGCTTTTGGAAGCCAGCCGGGGAGTGGATGTTTGAGGATAACCAAGGGTGCATTAGTGGTGATGAAAGGGAGAAGGTTGGAAAATAATCTCTATCAGATGGAAGGCTCAGTGGCCATAGATGGTGCAGAGGTGCTAGCAGCGGCACAGGAGGAACAGTTGGTCTATAAACTGTGGCACTATCGAATGGGACACATGAGTGATAAAGGGCTTATAGAACTCAGCAAAAGAGGTCTGATTCCATCACTTAAGAAGGAGGACAATGACATCTGTGAGCCCTGTATTTATGGCAAACAACATAGGGTAAGATTTGCCAGCAGTTCCAAGCAGAGTGAAGGTATTCTGGAACTAGTTCACTCAGATGTATGGGGACCGGCCCCTGTGTCAGCCAGAGGTGGGGCTAAGTATTTTTTAACTTCATTGATGACTACTCCAGGAAGGTATGGGTATATCTGATAAGAGAAAAATCAGAGGTATTTGCCCGGTTTAAAGCTTGGAGAGTTGGTGTTGAAAAGGAGACAGGAAAACCAGTGAAGTGTTTGAGATCTGACAATGGAGGGGAGTATACAAGCAATGAATTCAGAAGCTACTGTGAGGAAAATGGGATCCAACGCCATTACACAGTAAGGATGACTCCCCAGCAGAATGGTGTGGCAGAGAGGATGAATCGTACATTGACAGAGAAGGCTAGGTGTTTGAGGCTGCAGGCATCACTGCCCAAGGTCTTTTGGGGTGATGCAATTATGTTCTCTGGTTTTCTTGTTAACAGGTCCCCTAATAGAAAACTTGATGGAGGCATTCCAGAGGAGATCTGGAGTGGGAAGAAGGTGGAGCTTGGACACCTAAGGATTTTTGGTTGCCCAGCCTATGCACATGTGGAGGCAACTGAAAGGAGCAAGCTGGACCCAAAATCACAAAGGCTGATCTTCATCGGGTATCCACAGGGAGTTAAAGGCTATTTGCTATGGAGTTCAGATTCACAGAAGTGTATCATCAGTAGAGACATTATTTTTGATGAGAAGAGCATCTTGAAGAGGTCAGAGATTGCAGATGGAGCTGAAAAGGCTGAACAGGACAGCAGTGGACAGCATTGGCTGACAGGTGATGTACCTTCTACTTCTACTTCAAAACATGCTTCTTTTGAGGTGGAGTTTGGTATGAATGTTCCAATACATGTAAAGGATCAGCCAGAAGAGCCATCAATCCAAAAGGAGGTGCAGGTGGAGTCACACACTTCAGCTTTGAGAGATGATCAAAGGGGTGTGGCACTACACAAGGCAAAGCGTACCATCATCAAACCTGCTCGGTATCGCATTGATGACATGATTTCTATGCTCTAATCACTGCAAATGAAGATCCAGAGACCTTCCAAGAAGCCATGGAAAGTTCAGAAAGAGACTCATGGATGCAGGCCATGATGGAGGAGATGGAGTCCCTGGAAAAGAACAAGACATGGCAGCTAGTGGATCTACCTAGAGATGCTCGGGCCATTGGTTCAAAATGGGTGTTCACAAAGAAGGAGGCACCTTCAGAGCAAGGTGGAGTCAGATACAAAGCAAGGCTTGTTGCTAAGGGGTTCTCACAGAGAGAGGGAGTGGACTACACAGAGGTATTCTCTCCAGTGGTACGTCATGCTTCAATTCGTGTGTTGTTATCTCTCGTAGCACAACATGGTATGGAGTTGCAGCAGATGGACGTGAAGACGGCTTTCTTACATGGGAGTCTAGAGGAGAGGATATACATGAAGCAACCAGAGGGTTTCAAGGAATCTGGATTGGAAGAAAAAGTGTGTCTACTAAAGAAATCGCTCTATGGTTTGAAGCAGTCACCCCGTCAGTGGTACAAAAGGTTTGACACTTTTATTTTGGGCCTTGGATTTTCTAGATGTGAACATGATACTTGTGTCTATGTGAAAGATGTGGATGAGGATGATGCACTGTATCTCCTTCTGTATGTGGATGATATGCTCATTGCCAGCAGGAGTGTTGAAGCAGTGAATGGACTGAAATATGCATTATCAACAGAATTTGAAATGAAGGATTTGGGGTCAGCTAGGAAGATACTTGGGATGAAATTTACAGAGATAGGACCAAGGGAATTCTACACTTGTCATTGGGTGGATATATTCACAAGGTGTTGGAGAGGTTTGGGATGGATAAGGCCAAACCAGTTGGAACACCTTTGGCTAGTCACATGTCTCTTTCTAAGTTACAGAACCCCCAGACAGATGAAGAGAAAGAGTACATGGAGAGAGTTCCATATGCCAGTGCCGTGGGCAGCATTATGTATGCTATGGTGTGTTGCAGGCCTGACATAGCATATGCAGTGAGCCAGGTGAGCAGATTCATGGCGAACCCAGGGAAGGAGCACTGGAAGGCACTCAAGTGGATTTTGAGGTACCTTCAGGGAACTCGTGGACTTGGTCTAATTTTTGGGCAGCAAGATGGATCTAAGGAGAAATCTAATATCCCAAGTAAGTCATTAGGTCCATTGGAAGGATTTGTGGATGCAAATTTTGCAGGTGATCTGGATACAAGAAGGTCTACCACAGGGTATGTGTTCAGCATGTATGGTGGATTAATTTCTTGGAGATCAACCCTTCAACCTATTACAGCTTTGTCTACAACAGAAGCTGAGTATATAGGGATTACAGAGGCTGCCAAGGAGGCTCTTTGGTTGAAGAGACTCATCATGGAAATGGGGTGAAGCAGGGTACAGTATTGTTACACAGTGATAGTCAGAGTGCCCTGCAGTTGGCTCAGAACCCAATCTATCATGCACGCACAAAGCATATAGATGTGAGGTATCACAGGATCAGAGAATTGGTGGAAGAAGGTGAAGTGGAGCTGGTAAAAGTTCATACAAAGAAGAACCAGGCAGATGCACTTACGAAGACTCTTCCACGGGATAGCTTTCTCTCATGTGTGACACTGATGGGTCTGAGGGAATGTGCAGATTTTTCAGCAGCTTTGAAGCACCAAGGTGGAGATTGTAGAGCCTGGTGTGGTACTCCAAAGCTTAAATCCTAGGGTGGAGGTTTGTAGGCTCCACAGGGTTAAGGCCCAGGTTGTTGGGTCTTGAGGGGGCTAGTCTATCATTGGGCTGGGTTTGGGCCCAAGGTGTGGTTGGTCCAAGGGAGTTTTTTAGGGTTTATTATCCATATAATAAGGCACCGGTTCATGTGTGGTGTTGGTTTTATTTTGGTGGCCGTCATGGGGACGGGTTTATATAGTCATGTAACGATGATGATTAGAAAGAATGAAAGAAACCCTTTTCTCCCTACAATAAGCTATCCCTTCTCTTCCTCCTCCTCTTTCTCACATATAGATGCCCTAGGCTTCTAGGGTTTTATTGCTGCCATCTCTGCCCTAGCCATCTTCTTGGAGCCGCCTCTCTCAAGGAAGGAGAAGGAAGAAACCCTAGCAGTACCTTCTCCTTGGGCAGCGTCTCTTGATTTCTGGATCAGATCTGAAGGTTCACGTGAGGAAGAAGAGAGGCCACGACCCTCTCTTACAATCTTGGGGCACAAGAAACCAAGGAAAATCCTAGTTGCTAATCAATCTGGGAAGATTACCAAGATCAAGATCCAAAATTCTGCTGCAGAAATTTCAGCAGGGATATCATCTCGCTTCCGCATCTCCACACGACTTGGGGCTGGCCGAATGCGTGCTATGCTCCAAGGTTAGAAAGAGGACGATCCACTCTTCACCCACATGATTTCCAAGCTTGCTTCATCCTCGTTCTCACGATCTAGAGTTCCATAAGAAGCCACCCCACCCATCCCGTCTGGCTGGACCTCCATTCGGATCTTCACGCTAGGTTTGCGGGATGAGTGGCCGAAGAAGAGATAGGGCGATGAGAGAAGATTGTAATACATCCACCAAGTAGATTGGAAGAAAAGAATCTATTCTATTCCATCCAAACCCAAGAGACTAGGATTTAAATACATCCACCAAGTAGGCTAGGTCTAGACTCAACAAAAACTCTCATGGACTAACCCAATATAATTAAACTAATCCTCAAGCCCGTGTACACCCATGACTTGATTTAATCTCAACCCTTGAACCCAAACCCAGTCCAATAGAAGTTAGTCCTCCTAGGCTTGATAGCATCACACCAGGCCCAACAATCTTAGCATCTTTGAATTCCAAGGTTTGATTTTACAAACTTTACAACCTTAAAGCAACCTTGGGGATAAGGTTGATTCTAAGGAGGGTGGAATGTTAGGATTTCCTAATTTTAGGAATTTCTTCAATCTGAAATATTTTTTTGATTAGAGGGATCTAGTTATTAAGAAAAATTTTTAAGATTTAATATTTTATATTTCCTTATTATGAGATATTTACTCTTTCTGATTCCCTTCCCTAATTGTATTAGATTTTTCTTAAATATTAGGGCTACACCTTATAAATATGTAAATGCATCTATGGCTTTTTCATCAATGAAATAATAATATTGGTTCTCTATTATTGAAGGTTTAACTCCCTCAAAGTGGTTATTTGGATGTCCCCTTTCAAAGTGGTTATGTTACCCTAATTTTTGAATTTTTATTTAGTGATACATCGGATTCCGTATTACATGTCACTTTGACAAGGATAGTAAAGAACCTTGAGCTAGAGATGTGTTGGGCCTCTAGTTGATGCATGACGCTTGGTCTGAATGAGGAGCCAACAAGGTCTGAGAGGCAGTGATGGTAGATGGCATGGGACAGCCTTGCTGCACGTGGTGAGCACAATATTGCTGACTGCTTATTTTTTGGTGCTGGCTCTGAGCCAACTTAGACCCCGTGACTTAGGATAGTGGACTAGATGACTTCAGCTTTTCTATCAGTCACGTGGTGAGCCACCTACTAGGGCCATATGTTGGTTAGGCCAGAGAAGGCGCAGCCTCTAACACTAAGCCCATTACTATAATAGAGCTTGGTGTGGCTGAATCCGTGGACATAATATTGTTTGATGTGATTCCCTTAGCCAGTTGGCCTTTTGGGAAGTTGCATGCCTGATATCGAGGGTTGTTACCTTGTTCTAGTACCATAGGGTAGTGTCAGCATTCTCATGTGCGCCATGTTTGTCTTAACCACATCAAGATGAGGTTGACATTGGTCACTGATGATGCTCAATCACTGATCTTGTACGTTGGGAACAGATTGATTCTTCAGGCTCTTCTTCACCAGGTTACCTGCAAAGAAGTCCCAGGACCGGAAAGGATTCTCCGGTGGGGACCCTCCGATGCCCAAGTTAGCAATTGGGGTCACAGCTGAAGAGGAGCTCGAATGAGCTCTTTTTAAGTAAGAGGGTGCTCCAGAGAAGAAGAAAGTTCTTTCTGGGCTACTAGATAGCGATTTTTTGGGGATTATCGCACATACCTGTTTACTGAGCAGGTTCACCTTTTTATAGGGGTTGACTCTGGTACGATCACGTGAGATTCCATGAGAAGGAAATGTCTACGGAGTTCTTGGGAGTTGCGTGGATCTGCGCTGGTTGGTGGGTCCTATCTCATCGGAAAGGGAGAAAGCAGCGGTTGGTGGGCTACGTCCCATCAGCTAGCGGGGCTACTGGGTAGTTGGATCCAGTCCCATCAGCAATGTGGCTAGCGGGTAGTTGGATCTGGCATTGTCAGGCGGCGGGTCAGAGAGGTAGCATCCCGAGCCACCAGAGCCGTGTTGGGGCAAGTTTGGAGGAAACCGGAAAGTCTCGACTCTCTCGGGGGAACCAAAGCTTATCTGGGTCAGCCAAGGGTGGTGGGGCCAACCTAGCCGACTAGAACGTGCCGGGTCGGGCCGAGAAGGGCCGACCAGGAAGGGTCAAGGCCGACTCGACGGGCTTGGAGCTGCCGGGGCCGAGAAGGGCCGACCAGGAAGGATCGGGGCCGACTCCGTGGGCTTGGAGACGCCGGGGCCGAGAAGGGCCGACCAGGAAGGGTCGGGGCCGACTCGGCGGGCTTGGAGATGCCGGGGTGCACCCATGCCTTTATTCTGCCGAAATTACCCTTGGGGCTACATTGGCTACATCAGATGCCCCCCTACCCCTGAGCGCTAAGGGCCACGCGTCTGCAATCCTTTGGGCGAAAGGGGCGTGAAAATTCAAAAGGAATGATTTCCTCCCTTAGTGTGCTTTAAATGGGCTGGTGTGCTGGCGCTTTGTTCTGATGCAGGGTCGCTTCGAAAATTTCCTGTAATCATGCGTTAGGTGGCGATGACGTTGGCGCCAGATGCTCCAGAGGAGAGCCCATTGGGTGATGGGAAAAAGGGGGAAGGCATCATCACCGCTCCGTTTTCTATGGCTTGTGATTGGCCGGGGATCACATCTTCTGGAGTGGATTGAGGCGGCACGCCTCGGGCACCGGCATGACTTTCGGCTGCAGCTTGCAGCGCAATGGGCGCGTGCCAGATGGCAGAATATGGGGCGGCGTTAGCTGGAGACGGGGGGCTATAAAAACCCCCCAAGGGCCTGTAGAAGCCTTTATGCTGCCACTGCTTTCTCCTTCTACTTTCTTCTTCTTTGAGTTCTCCTGCAACCTGAGCCTTTCCAACTCCCAGGTTAGTTTCATCCCCCTTTTTGGCCTATGGACCACCGTGCCATTAGGGAGGGCAAGAGGCCCGTAGGAGAGTCTTCCCAATAGCAGTGAGGACCAGGCCCCTGTAGCTAGAAGTCGAATGCCTCCGTCGGTGGGCGGTGTAGTCATCCATGGTGAATCGAGGGCAGCAGGACCCTCGGTCACCTCCGGTCCTCCCATTAGGGCAGTTCCCTTGTCCTCTCGCCGTCCGGCACTTCCTCCGGCGGTGAGTTCCGACCCAGCGGGGCCAGCTGGGGTGGCTTCCACCATGACCTCTAAGGATATAGAGGCCCTTAGAGCTAAATACTATGTCCCTGATTTTATTGACCAATCCATGCCGGGGCCCGAGGACAGGGTGACCTCCGACCATCCGGGCCAGGTCGCTCTGTATGAGGAGTTCTTCTGGTGCGGGCTGCGCCTTCCCTTCCATCCCTTTTTCCTTAATCTTTTAGATAGATATAGGTTAGTTCCGGCACAGTTGACTCCGAACTCGATTCGGATCATTTGCGCCTTTGTAATCCTCTGCACTTTGAGGGGGCCCGCCCAGGGCTGTCCCTGTTCCGAGCTTTCTATAAGCTCCGCCGCCAAGGTGAGGGTGCCTGGTGGGCATTTACCGCCAACCGGATTGTTGACCCAATTAAGGATTTTGATGTTTAACAAAACTATTTGATTATAACATTTGATGTTACTAATGATTTTGATTAAGTTTTTCAGATTATAAGTCTATTTAATGATCAAAATCAAGAAGGAAAATCAAGTTCTGGTTTGAATCTAATGTCAAGGTAAGACTGCAGACATTAGAGTTGACACATGGAATCACAGAGCCGCTCCAGAAAACGGCACAGACTTAGAGTCGACTCTGGGACTGTGAGAGCCGACTCTATCAGAAACAACAGAATGTTGGATTTTAGGCCACGACTTAGAGTCGACTCCCAGACTGTTAGAGTCGACTCCAGAAGAATTTTGTGTCGACCCCAGAAAAGTCAGAGACGACTCCAGATCGAGCGGATTAAATTATTTCGAGTTAGAGCCGACTCGAGAAAAGCCAGAGCCGACTCCAGAATGTCAGACACGGCTCCAAAACTGTCAGAAAACTCTAAACTTTATCTTTATCTATTTTAATCCCAACGGCTATTGTTATTTATGGATCTAATCCTTTTTCACTTGCTTCTAACGGATAGTTTCACACTATTTGTGGATTAATCGGATATATAAGAAGAGGGTGATTGCATCCCAAATCAAGAGAGGAAAATAGAGAAAATCCTTGAGATCCATCAGAAAAGAAAAGAGGGAAAACCTGTAAGGAAAGATCATACTCATTCCCCAAAAGAAGAAAAAGGGATTCCAAGCCTTCGCTATTCTATTTAGAAGAAATCTCAAAAGAAGGAAGAAGCCCTAGTTTTTCCAATCTTTTGAGCCTCAAGAGCATATTCAAAGGAAGATCCATTCAAAGGAAGAGAAGGAAGAAGCCACCAAGATCTTCGAATCAGGCTTTGGTTCCTAATCTCTATTTATTGTTTCATTATTGTATATTTGCTCATTGAAGGAGCAGTTTGCTTTTGTAAAATCAAAATACTATTTGCTGGGTCAATCTGGTGATTGATTCAGTTGAGGCTATTAGCCTTGAGCAAGCATTAGCTTGTGGTTTTAGGTTTTGTGCTGGTGAGCCTTGAAAACCAGTTGGGTTCGTTGTGCACCCGGAAAAACAACAAGTTTGAGTTGTGAGCTTGCAAAACAACTCTGCTGTAATTAGTTTGATTATAGTGTGGACCCAAGAGGTACTTGGGAGTGGACGTAGGTGTAGGTACACCGAACCACTATAAAATCTATTGTGTTTGCCGTGATTGTCTCTTTATCTTCAACTCTCTATTTATAGTTGCTTAGTTTTAAATCTGTGAATCTAAGTTTTTATTTCTGCTGGGGGTTATCTTTCAAAAGAGTTTAATTTTTGAAAAACCCAATTCACCCCCCCTCTTGGGTTGCTATCTGGACCAACAATTGGTATTAGAGCTAGTGCTCATTTGATTTGATCTAACGATCAAGAGTCAAAGATTCACATGGCAACTCAAGCTGGTTCATCTTTTTTCGAAGGTCATTCTACTAATAGACCACCCTTATTTAATAGTTCTAACTATGATTATTGGAAGGCTAGAATGAAAATATTCATTCAAGCACTTGACTATGATCTATGGAGTATTATAGTCAATGGACCACACACACACATTGCTAGAGTTAATGGCATGAAGATTCCTAAACCGGAAATGGAATGGGATGAACATGATAGAAAATTGGCACAACTCAATGCCAAAGCAATGAATGTCTTATACTGCTCATTAGATGCAAATGAATTCAATCGCATATCTATTTGCATATATGCTAAGAAATCTGGGATAGACTTGAAGTTACCCATGAGGGAACAAATCAAGTCAAGGAATCCAAGATTAACATGCTAGTTCATAAATATGAATTGTTTAAAATGGATGCATGTGAATCTATTACTGATATGTTTACAAGATTTACTGACATAGTTAATGGTTTAAAAGTCTTGGTAAATCTTATGATAATTCTGATCTTGTGAGAAAGGTCTTGTGTTCCTTGCCTAGGACTTGGGAAGCTAAGGTGACGGCAATACAAGAGGCAAAGGATCTAAGTACACTACCCCTAGAAGAACTGTTGGGATCCTTAATGACACATGAGCTTCAAATCAAGCAACATGTTGATGATGATGAGTCAAAGAAGAAGAAAATATGGCTCTTAAGATTTCTGAATATATGAAAGAGCCTCATGAATCCGAGGATGAAAGTGATGATGAGGACATGGCACTCATCACAAGAAAATTTAAAAGATTCATGAAAAAGAAGAAGTTTGAAAAGAAAAAGCCCTTTGCAAGAAAAGATGAGGACAAGGCAAAGAAAAGGAAATTATTTGTTTTGAATGCAAGAAGCCGGGTCACTTTAAATCTGAATGCCCTCAACTAAAGAAAGGCACTCGGAGGTTCAAAAAGAAGGCAATGATGGCCACATGGAGCGATTCAAAAAGTACAAGTTCCAAGAAGAAGAAAGAGTGAAATGGCGAATCTATGCTTCATGGCGACAATGATGAGGTAAGTCCGAGTTTTCTTGATGACTTCACTTTTGATGAATTACATATTGCTTTTTATGAATTAATGAATGATTTTGCAAACCTAAGTTCAAAGAACAAAGATTTGAAAACTCAAATGCAAAAACTATCATTAGAAAATGAAAAGCATGTTGTTGATAAAGAACTTTTAATAAAAGAAAAAGAAAGTTTTAAAAATGAAGTTGATAGACTTAAGCCTATAGTTGATAAATTTACTCTAAGCTCTATCAAACTTAATATGATTTTGAAAAATCAAAAGGCTGTTTTTGATAAAGCTGGATTAGGATATAATCCACTTAAAAAGCAAAAATCATTGAAAAACATTTTTGTACATGCTGAAAAATCATTAAACATTACTTGTTTTAAATGCGAAATAAAGGACAAAAATCATATATGTGTAAATCTTCACATAAAAAGAAAAAGATGATTTGGGTTCCCAAAGGAACAATGATTAATGCTTCTAACCATGAAGGACCCAAGAAGGCTTGGGTACCTAAAATTAAGACATAAATGTTTTGCAGGAGTGTCTTGCAGCTATCAGACTGAAAAGAAAATGGTACCTGGACAGTGGTTGCTTAAGACACATAACGGGTGACAAAGATCAATTCATCACCCTTGAATCAAAAAGAGGTGGAGTAGTTACTTTTGATGATAATGGTCAAGGCCATATCATGGGCATTGGTAAGATTCAAATTACTCCATCTACTCATATTGATAATGTTTTATATGTTGATGGACTTAAACATAATCTAATAAGTATTAGCCAACTTGTGACAAAGGGTTCAAGGTCTCCTTTGAAGCTTATGTTTGCACTGTTACTAATCCCATTGATAATAGCATTATTCTTGTTGGTAAACGCTATGGCAATGTGTACTTAATTGATTTGAGTAATTTATCTCCAAGTAATCATTGCTTAGTTGCTGATAATGCTAAAATGAATGAGATTGGTTGGCTATGGCATCGTAGATTAGGTCATGCAAGCACACACCTAATTTTCAAATTATTGAAAATGGATTTAGTTAAAGGTATTCCTAGTCTAAATTTTAAAAATAATCGAATATGTGATGCATGTCAATTTGGAAAACAAACAAGAACTTCTTTTAAATCTAAGAATGTTGTTTCAACTACTAGGCCACTAGAGCTACTACACATGGACCTTTTTGGACCTACTAGAACCACAAGTTTAGGAGGAAAGAAATATGATCTAGTGATAGTAGATGATTACTCTAGATTCACTTGGGTAATATTTTGGCCCACAAAGATGAGACTTTCTCAATATTCATGAAATTTGTTAAGAAAGTCACTAATGAGAAAAAACTACCATAGTGTCTATTAGAAGTGATCATGGAACTGAATTTGAAAATCACTTATTTGAAAAATTCTATTTTGAAAAAGGCATACATCATAACTTCTCTGCACCTAGAACACCACAACAAAATGGAGTTGTAGAAAGGAAGAATATGACTTTAGAAGACATAGCCCGTACCATGCTATGTGAAAGCCAACTTCCAAAATATTTTTGGGCGGAAGCTATAAACACAGCTTGTTACATTCTAAATAGAGCCCTAATTAGACCTATCCTTAAGAAAACTCCCTATGAACTTTGGATCAATAGAAAACCAAATTTAAGTTATTTTCATGCATTTGGTTGTAGATGTTTTATTCATAACAATGGTAAGGATAATCTTGGAAAGTTTGATGCAAAGTCTGATGAAGGTATCTTCCTAGGATATTCTACATCTAGCAAAGCATATAGAGTATTTAATAAGAAAAGCTTAGTTGTAGAAGAATCCATTCATATAGTGTTTGATGAGTCTTTAGCATCAAGTTCAGATAAAATTGATGATGAGGAAGATACATCTTTGATTGAAAGAGATATTAAAAAATTAAATGTATCTTCAGATCAAGAACCTGAAGTTAAGGATGATGACTCACCTAAGGATGATGGTATTGATACTGTTCAAAATGATCAATATCTACCTAGAGATTGGAGATATGCTTATGGTCATCCTAAGGACCTAATCATAGGTGATCCATCTCAAGGTGTAAGGACTAGATCATCAATGAGAGATATCAATAATCATCTTGCATTTGTATCTCATATAGAACCTAAGACTATAGAGGAAGCCGAGAAAGATAGTTATTGAATGTTAGCAATGCAGGAAGAGTTAAACCAATTCACTAGAAATCAAGTCTGGACCCTAGTTGAAAGACCTAAAAATCACCCTATAATAGGATCTAAATGGGTATTTAGAAATAAATTAGATGAAAATGGCATAGTAATTAGAAACAAAGCTAGACTAGTTGCAAAAGGATATAATCAAGAAGAAGGTATAGATTTTGATGAAACTTTTGCATCTGTTGCTAGATTAGAAGCCATTAGGCTACTACTTGCATTTGCATGTCATATGAATTTCAACTTATTTCAAATGGATGTTAAAAGTGCATTTCTAAATGGTTTTATAAATAAGAAAGTTTATGTTGAACAACCTCCTGGTTTTGAAGATCATGAAGTTCCAAACCATGTCTTCAAACTGCACAAAGCACTTTATGGTTTAAAGCAAGCACCTAGAGCTTGGTATGATAGATTAAGTAAATTTTTAATTGAAAATGACTTTTCTAGAGGAAATGTTGATAAAACCTTATTTTTAAAAAGAAAAGGAAAGGATTTATTAATCGTTCAAATTTATGTTGATGACATTATATTTGGTGCTACTAACAATCTCCTTTGTCAAGAATTTGCTAAGCTAATGCTGGGAGAATTCGAGATGAGCATGATGAGAGAACTAAACTTCTTCCTTGGACTTCAAATCAAACAAGAGATAGCAGGAATTTTCATTAACCAAACAAAGTATACAAAGGAAATACTCAAAAAATTTGGTATGGAATCTGCTAAACCTCTTGGTACGCCAATGAGTCCCTCGTGCAAGCTGGACAAGGATGAAGTAGGTAAGAAAGTAGATCAGAAGCATTACAGAGGTATGATTGGATCACTTCTTTATCTAACTGCAAGTAGGCCAGATATCATGTTTTCTGTCTGCTTATGTGCAAGATATCAATCTAATCCTAAGGAATCACATTTACTTGCTTTAAAAGAATCTTTAGATACTTAAATGGAACTAAAAATGTAGGATTATGGTATTCTAGAGACTCAACCTTAAAATTGATTGCTTATTCTGATTCTGACTATGCTGGTTGTAAATTAGATAGAAAGAGTACAAGTGGGGTATGCCAACTTTTAGGAAGTAACTTAATCTCTTGGTTTAGTAAGAAGCAAAATTTGGTTGCATTATCCACTGCTGAGGCTGAGTATGTTGCAGCTGGAAGTTATTGTGCTCAAATCCTTTGGATTAAGCAACAACTTGAAGATTATGATATCACACTTGATAAAATACCTATTAAATGTGATAATACTAGTGCTATCAATCTAACTAAAAATCCAATTCAACATTCAAGAACTAAACACATTGAAATTAGACATCACTTTATTAGAGAACATGTAACTAACAAAGATGTTTGTCTTGAATATGTTAATACTAATGATCAATTAGCTGATATTTTTACCAAACCTTTAAGTGACGAGATATTTTGCTATCTTAGAGGAGAATTAGGAGTTTGTGATCCTTTAGAATAATTTTCTGAAACTCTTAAGGATAACAACTATCTAGACTAGAATAATTTCTTGAAAATCCTCTATGTCCAATAAGAAAATTTATCTAGAAAGTTGATTTATTGTTTCCCCAATTGATAAGGAACACTTATCTAGAGTTTGATGATTAATTTGATCAGTTTCAGACCCTTGAAAATCTGATTTTTTCTCTGAAACTATTGTGGAGTCGACACCTTCAGTTTGTGGAGTCGACACCTTCTTATTTTGATGTTCTGTCTGAGCAATTAGAGCCGACTCTGGCTTCTGTAGAGCCAACTCTAATTCGGGCGCTGACAGATTCTCTGGTTCGGAGCTGACACCTTATTTTCGGGAGTCGACTCTAAGTGAAACTAGGTCAAAATAAAAAGGGCGGAGTCGACCCCAAACGATTTCTATCGTCTCCTAAACCACTTTCAAACTATTCTAAACTGATACCAAACCCTCCAAATCCCTCAAAACCCTTGATTACTCATTCCAATTGAATCCAATGGCTCCCAAAAGGCATGCTATCATTGGTGGTTCGACTGTTCCGACGAAGCATCGTTCAAATCGGAGGCAACCTTCATCATCTTCTTCATCTGCCACTCAAGATGACTCTCCACCCTCACCATCTTCTCCTCGAGTCGACCAATTAGCTGGTAAGGCCATTACTACCGAAAGAAAAGTTGATTTCAACTTCTTTATTTCGGAGGGCTTTGCTATTGGGCGGTTGTTGAAAGAAATGGGATAGGAGAAGGTCTGCTCTTTGGATATCCCTACCTACCCTGCCCTAGTAAGAGAGTTTTATAATGATTTAAGTAGAGGAGAGGGAGGCTTAGTAAGTGTAGTAAGAGAAACAAAGGTAATCATCACAGCCGAATCCCTTGGTAATTTATTGGAAATGCCTACTATTGGACTTATTGAATATCATCATGAAGATAGAGGAGGAGCACTATCAAGGATGTTAGGAAGAGAAGTTTCTGAGTTTGAGGAAATCTTGGCAAATCAACTTAATTTGGAACTCAGATTACTTCACAATATCTGTGGAAGGATTCTATTTCCTAAAATCGGAAGGTTTGAATATGTCTCGGAGCGAGACGTTTTATTGATGGACTGCATACTCACTGGTAGACCTTTAAATCTTGCTGAAATGATGATAGGCTATATGGCGGAGGCAGCTACTAAGAAGAGATCTACATTGCCATATGGTATGGTTTTAACATTGGTTTCAGAAGCCAAGGTGTACTTATAATGGACAATGAGCCACTAAGAAAGTTAAGACATACATATTACTATAGTGTCTCTACAATTCACCGAATGGGCTTTAGAAAAGAAAATGAAAACTGGATTAAAAGAGGACATGAGGCCAAAGCTGAGGAGGTTAGAGTTGAGGAAGTCAGAGGAGAAGACATTCGTGAACCATCTGCTGGACCTTCCTCTGCTGGACCTTCTACTAGACCACCTGCTGTACCCTTAGAAGCTGGACCTAGCTCTCAACTTCCACATCAGTCAGCAATGGCATCAGAAAGATTTTCTGAGGAACAAATTGGTCAGCTTAGGGCTTTACTGGCTGAGTATGACAGTGTAAGAACAAATGATATGTGTAAATTAAGAGAGGAGTTCAATCAATTAAAAGATGATATTAATTCAAGACTTGACATGATTTCTTTTTCAATTAGCAATTCCGTCGAATCCTTTAGCACTGATCTTCATAAAATTTTTGAAAGGATGGAAGGCATTGCAGACGGTTCTGGAACTTATCTTCATGCTACAAGTCAACTGAAGAAAGATATCGACCTTGCCGTCTCTCAAATTGAAGCATGTCTTGAAAGTTTTAAGAAAACCCAAAAAGATGATGTTATGGAAATGATTGGACATCTAAAGAAAATTGTGTATAAGCATATTTGATTTTGAGTTTCAATCCTAGGTTGTATCTTAGGATTTCTTGTTTTCTTTCTTAGCATGTATCTAGGACTTACATACTTAAATCTATCATTTTAGAATACATGTAATGTATCTTGCTTTGGAGTACAAATGGTTGAATGAATATTACACTTTTATTACAAATTTTTCTTTGATTGAATGTCAATGAATGAATTTCCTATCTTTATGACTATTCGAACCAACATCCTCGCTTTGATAATATTCTTTATTTGCCTTTAAAACTCACCTTATTATTGATAACAAAAAAGGGGGAGAGATGAGTGTATAATGCATAAAAAGAAAAAGAGAATATAAAGAAAAAGAGAATGAAGAGAAAGAAAATGAAGAGCAATTCTGAGAATAGAAAGAATGAGAGAATTTTTTTTGAAAAAATTAGTTTATCTACATAGGGGGAGCTATTCAATGCAGGGGGAGCTTAATAAATTTCTCCATATAAAAGTTAAATCATTTTGATTGATGTCAGTTTTGTTTATTTTTATTCATTTTGAATATTGGCATCAAATTCTCTATTAGAAAGTCTCTAAGCTTTAACCCTGTCTATAATTCTCAATTTAAATGAATTTTTTAATGCATATACTCAAAGTTTTTGTCATCATCAAAAAGGGGGAGATTGTTGACCCAATTGAGGATTTTGATGATTAACAAAACTATTTGAGTATAACATTTGATGTTACTAATAATTTTGATTAAGTTTTTCAGATTATAAGTCTATTTAATGATCAAAATCAAGAAGGAAATCAAGTTCTGGTTTGAATCTAATGTTAAGGTAAGACTGTAGACATTAGAGTCGACACATGGAATCACAGAGCCGACTCCGAAAAACGGCACAGACTTAGAGTCGACTCCGGGACTGTAAGAGCCGACTCTATCAGAAACAACAGAACATTGGATTTTTAGGCCACGACTTAGAGTCGACTCCCAGACTGTTAGAGTCGACTCCAGAAGAATTTTGTGTCGACCCCAGAAAAGTCAGAGACGACTCCAGATCGAGCGGATTAAATTATTTCGAGTTAGAGCCGATTCGAGAAAAGCCAGAGCCGACTCTAGAATGTCAGATACGGCTCCAAAACTGTCAGAAGACTCTAAACTTTATCTTTATCTATTTTAATCCCAATGGCTATTGTTATTTATGGATCTAATCCTTTTTCACTTGCTTCTAACGGATAGTTTCACACTATTTGTGGATTAATCGGATATATAAGAAGAGGGTCGATTGCATCCCAAATCAAGAGAGGAAAATAGAGAAATCCTTGAGATCCACAGAAAAGAAAAGAGGGAAAACCTGTAAGGAAAGATCATACTCATTCCCCAAAAGAAGAGAAAGAGATTCCAAGCCTTCGCTGTTCTATTTAGAAGAAATCTCAAAAGAAGGAAGAAGCCCTAGATTTTCCAATCTTCTGAGCCTCAAGAGCATATTCAAAGGAAGATCCATTCAAAGGAAGAGAAGGAAGAAGCCACCAAGATCTTCGAATCAGGCTTTGGTTCCTAATCTCTATATTATTTCATTATTGTATATTTGCTCATTGAAGGAGCAGTTTGCTTTTGTAAAATCAAAATACGGTTTGCTGGGTCAATCTGGTGATTGATTCAGTTGAGGCTGTTAGCCTTGAGCAAGCATTAGCTTGTGGTTTTAGGTTTTGTACTGGTGAGCCTTGAAAACCAGCTGGGTTCGTTGTGCACCCGGGAAAACAACAAGTTTAAGTTGTGAGCTTGCAAAATAACTCTGCTGTAATCAGTTTGATTATAGTGTAGACCCAAGAGGTACTTGGGAGTGGACGTAGGTGTAGGTACACCGAACCACTATAAAATCTATTGTGTTTGCCGTGATTGTCTCTTTATCTTCAACTCTCTATTTATAGTTGCTTAGTTTTAAATATGTGAATCTAAGTTTTTATTTCCGCTGGGGGTTATCTTTCAAAAGAGTTTAATTTTTGAAAACCCAATTCACCCCCCCTCTTGGGTTGCTATCTGGACCAACACGGATAGAGCCTTTCCACTGGGTCTCCCATCCAAAATTAGGGGGTGGAAACCTAGATTTCTCTTTGCCCATGTCGAAGGGGTTATGGCCGCTTGGAGGGAGCCCGATCAGCTCCAACGAAGATTCCACCGTAGGGGATAGGGATAGGGAGCTATTTACTATATTATCCAACTATCAAATTCCCAATTACAAGGAACTCCTGTCTGAGGAGAACCTGGTAGAGGCCAAGTTAGCCCCGTCGACCGGTGAGCTTGGCGCCTGAATCTTTCTGTCTATCCTTCAATTTATTGCATGCCGCTACTGACGCTCGTTACTCTTTTGTACAGCGATGAGGGTTTCCGCCAGTGACTTTGAGGCCGTGTTGAGGCAGAAGAGGAAGGCGACTGGGGAGTCATCTAGGCCAGCGAAGAAGCCCCGAGGAAGTGAGCCAGCGAGGCCGGCCGTAGCCCCCAAGCGTTGACACCCGCGGGGGAGCCGATCGAGAAAAACCGATTGTGAGGGCGGCCCGGAAGTCTACAAGGGCCTAGATCGAAGAAGGGGAGATCCCAGCCACCACCAAGGCAATGGTGGTGTTTGGATGGAGAGGAGGGAGCTCCCACCACCCCCGATGTGCCTGAGGTGGGACGGGTCATTGTTGCCGTCAGCCCTCCGGCCGCTGCCGAGCCGGAGGGAGAAGGTGCTCCCCCAACTACCAGTGAGGGAGAGCGGGTCGCCAGGGAGGCCCGGAATGGGACGGAGGCAACCGAGGAGCCAAGGGGGGAGCCGGAGAGCACATCCTGCCAACCGGCCTAGCGCCCGGCCCGTCCCCAAGCCGAAGGCCCACAGGTGGGGCAGACAAGGCTGGTTCCCCTGATCAGTTCAATGGCAGATGGCGCGCAGGCCTTCCACCTCCTGTCAGGGGTCACTACAAGAAAATACTAAAATAGCGACGCAAATTTAGCGACGCAATTATGCGTCGCTAAATTGCGACCACTTTGCGATGCCTCTGTGACAACAAAATATTGCAACGGCCTTAGCAACGCATTA